>PVKU01007298.1:0-89792 GCA_004027475.1 Anoura caudifer
TTTTTAGATAACTTTATACCTTGAGGCAGGAATCTGGGTAGCACTGAATTTAGAATTACTTACATTGAAGGCTAAGGATTGAAGGGAAAATATTTCAAATAACTTTTCATAAATATGTATGTGTGGGAGACCCACACCAAAGCAAAGGGCCTGCTTGCAGGGTTTGTATCTCTGTTATACTCACAGCTCTCTCCTTTTATAAAAGAGGCTTCGCTGTTCCTTTGCAGGACTTTGTTCTCTGAGTCCAGATAGCTCACGCTACTTTTGTAGAGTGTGACCACCAATCTCTGCGCCAAAGAACTCTTTCTAAAGGAGCCCCATGGCTCACTGTTTTAATTATGTAAGTATCTAAAGTCCGCAGTCATGTAGGTTTCAGATTCATGTTTATTTCTTGTCCCTTTAGCTGGTAATAAAATAATAAGTAATATCACAAATGGAATGTAATATCAGTGTAGCATACAATTTATATACAATTAAATATAAGATATAGATATAGTAATATGTGAAAATGACTTTAATTTTAAAGTTAACAATACAGGTTTAATTACAAGCAATAATTTTTAAAGATTACACGGTCTTTAAAACGGAGATACAGTAAATTACTGAGCAATTATCCTGATGGTTTATTTTTTTAAAAAGCCCAGGCCACCTGAAATGTTCGGACATTCCGCTGCTAAGGCCAACGGCACCAACTCGAGGCGCTGAGAGCAGTTTCGGGCCTCGCGGGGCAGAGGCGCAGGGACTGACCGCTGGTGGGCAGAGCCGGTGCGGCTGGTTCCCCCCCCCCCCCCCCCGCGACGGGCCTTGTAAGGGGAAGTTTTCCTCCCCATCCAGCCCAGTCTCTCTCCTCGGCCTCCCACCGACGTGGGAGTTTGGGGGGAGAAGCTTGCACCCCTATCTCCACCACTTACTCCTTCCTTCCCCCAAAGCAGTAGGCCCACCACTGCTGACAAAGCGCGGGTTCGAGGGGAAACCTGCCGCTCCCTCCGTGCGCTCCCTGCGTCGGATCCGCTCCCGGGGGCAGGGCCGCCAGCCTGCAGTGGGACCAGGGGTTCCCCAGACCCCCCAGGCAGGACCGGCCCCCCGCGGGTTCCGTGTCACCGCCGGGCAAAGCCGCGTCCCCCAGCAAGCCCCACCCACCGATGTCAAAGCCGATTTTCATCCCGCTCTGACTTCATGTCTGTTTCTCAATTTCCTTGGAGCCCGAACAGAAGAGAGATGATTAAGTAGCCTCCTCCAGCCCCAGCCCCAGCCCTTACCTCACAGCCCTCACCAACAAGTGAGGCCTGAGCCTGCTGCCAGAGGGTAACCGTGCCCTGAGATGAACTGGAAGCATCCACGCTCTGGTTCTCCTTTAATCATCTGGAATTCCCCCTAACTTTCTTTATAAGCAAAGTGATTTTTATTGGTGCTATTAAAAATAGATTTATGGCTCTCATTGTTTGTTTTTTTAAGATTTTATTTATTTATTTTTAGACAGAGGGGAAGGGAGAGAGAAAGAGAGGCAGAGAAACATCACTGTGTGGTTGCTTCCTGTGCGCCCCCTACTGGGAACCCAGCCCACAATCCGGGCATGTGCCCTGACTGGGAATCGAACCGGCAGCCCTTTGGTTCGCAGGCTGGTACTGAATCCGCTGAGTCACAGCAGCCAGGGCCACATCTCATTGTTTAATAGAGCCTGTGATTGTCCCAAGCTTTACTCTGTATAATTCTTTGGTCCCTGCCAAGCGGAGCAGGTACCCAAGACACTCCTTGTGTCTTAGTTTAGTTTTACTAAACTCTGCTCATCACGGGCTGGACTGCCCACCCACTTTCCCCCATCCCTCCCTGCCCTGCGCTCACGCGGGGAGATTTGACGTCCCAGGACCCACCCCGGGTCTGAGCACCTGAACGCAGGGTAGCAGACCTACAACATCCCCGAGGACACCGGACGGGAGACTGCATCTTAAGGCTCGTGGGACACTTTAAACCCTCGCTGACTCAGCGTCCAGACGGTGAGCCTCCCCTTGCCAGCTAGCCCTGTCCGCCCCCACGTGAACACAGCGCATGGTGAGGGGTAACTTCACACCACAGCAGGAGATAAAACGTTTAAGGCCCAAAGAGCTATAAGTGCACTTCGAGATATTATGCTGCCCCATGACCAGAAGTGCATGGGAATCCAAGCCGGCGGGCGAAGCTGCAGCTGAGGCCCGTAGGCTCAGCGCAGGTCTCAGAGCGGAAGCTGACAGATTCTCGCGTCCCTCGGGCTGCAGGGCGCATCCACTGCAGGTCCGATCCCGGGGTCTGGAGTGAGACCCCCTTCTCCAAGGGCCGGGCTGAACAGAGGGCTCCACTGTTCCTACGCCTGGGACGTAAATCAACCCGCATGTCCGAACTGGAGGCAGGGAAGCTGTCCCCATGGCCGGGACCGGGCCGAGCCGCCTACTGGTTCCGTGCCTGGGTCTCTGGCACGCACCGCCAGCATCACTCCCCCATGGGGCACGGAGCTGGCGATATGAGAAAACGTTGTGAGAAGAGAGAGAGAGAGAAGAATGAGCGCAAAGACGAGTGGGGGAGGGGCGCGCTGCTCTTCATCCAACGGAGACCTTTGCACACCCGGATTCCAAAATAGGCGATGGGAACGCTCGTGCCCAGAACGGCAGCCAGCAAACAGCCACGAGAACTTTCACGCATCTCGGGTGGGAACGGAGGAGCTCCGACGAGGACTTAGGGTCTTCAAATAGCAAAAGCGTTTTTTTTTTTTTTAAACACTTTATTTATCTTTAGAGGGGAAGGGAAGGAGAGAGGGAGAGAAATATCAATGTGTGGTTGCCTCTTATGGGTCCCCGAGGGGGACTGGCCTGCAACCCAGGCATGTACCCTGACTGGGAACCGAACCGCGATTCCTTGGTTCACAGACCTGTGCTCAATCCACTGAGCTACACCAGCCAGGGCCAGAAGGGTTTTTTTAATGTAAGCAATGAATTATAAAAATAGGCAAAAGTAAAACATAAGCAAGCGGATACATAAAAAAATTTAAAATACTTCAATAACACTAGTTATTAAACGGATGGAGCTGGGTGGTACGGGATTGCAAAGAGGTACAAGGACTTTTGATGACCATGTTCTCCAATCAAGTTATGGTGATGGTTGTACGAATCTATAAATGTACTCAAAATTCTTGATGTTAAATGAGCAAAGTTTGTGGTAAGTTGTAGCTCAACAAAGCTCTAAAAATAGCTATTAAAATGAAAGTCATATTTGGTAGACAGGCCAAACTATAACGCCAACAGGACAAGAGGGTTGCCGAAGGCCGTCAGTGCTGAGATCACAGGCCCCTCCCGTTTCAGCATCTCTGGCGTCAGAACCGGGCTGCTCCCACCCACGCTGGCCTCAGGAGGGGGCTGCCCCTGCCTCCCGCCTCGCCTGTGTGCACCTGCACCCATCCACCTGAGTTCCCCTCTCGGTAACGCATGTATTTCACATAATTTGCATTTAAAATCTTTTCAGACATTGCATTCATCATTGTTTGTCTTCTTAGCGGCATGGAAAGAGCCACCAGATAAACGTGGACATTCGTGAGTAGCAGCAGACCCCAAGCGCAAAGCAGGTTAACATCGAAGGGGGTGGGACTCACCTGGACACCTTGGCACTTGACGGGAGAGGACAGAGGTCACTGGACTAGAAACTAAGTTGTCTAAGTCACCTGGGTTTTCACGGAGGTTAATCAACCAGCCTGAGGTCCTTTGACAACTTTTTGCTTAAAAATAATATTATAATTTTATTGTTATACTTTTAAGAAGTTCCTCATTTAATATGCAGTATTTGGTCTCCCTATTTCCTGATGAATCACACTGTAGAATACAGCAGTCAGGGTGGCAATTGTATCGTATATCTGCTTAGGACAAAACCCTTGCTTTTCCATTTTCTGTGTCTAGGCACGAATTAACCATGTTCTGAGAGGTTTTCAAAAACTTACACATATGTTTCCAGTAGCTTTTGCTGGAGCAGACTACAGGTAATTTTTTTCTTTTTAATTTGAAGTCAGAATTTTTTTTCCACCAACCCTCCACCTCCTTAAAATAAAACAAAACAGAAAACAGACACAGGACTAACTAATATCGAGATAAGAGGCCCAAAGTGGTGTTTTGTCTGTTGAATCGAAACACATGTAATCCATGTTTTTTTAAATTTATTTTTGTTGCTGTTCAGGTACAGTTCTTTCCATTTTTACCCCACTTTGCCTCCTGCCCCCCCATCCCCACCTCCCACCCTCGAACCTACCCCCTTTGGCTTTGTCCCTGTGTCCTTTTTATTTTTAAATATATTTTATTGATCATATTATTACGTTGTCCCATTCCCCCCCCTTTATTCCCCTCTGCCCTGTACACCCCCTCCCACCATCATCCCCCCCTTCAGTTCACGTCCATGGGTCGTACATATAACTTCTTTGGCTTCTACATTTCCCACACTATTCTTGCCCTCCCCCCATCTATTTTCTACCCACCATTTATGCTTCTTATTCCCAGTACCTTTTCCCCCTCTCTCCCTGCTCTCCCTCCCCACTGATAACCCTCCATGTGATCTCCATTTCTGTGGTTCTGTTCCTGTTCTATTGTTTGCTTAGTTTGTTTTTGGTTTTTTAGCTTTGGTTGTTGATAGTTGTGAGTTTGTTGTCATTTTACTGTTCATATTTTTTACCTTTTTCTTAGATATGTCCCTTTAACATCTCATATAATAAGAGCCTGGTGATGATGAACTCCTTTAACTTGACCTTATCTGGGAAGCACTTTATCTGCCCTTCCATTCTAAATGACAGCTTTGCTGGTAGAGTCATCTTGGATGTAAGTCCTTGCCTTTCATGACTTTAAGAATTTCTTTCCAGCCCCTTCTTGCACAGTCTCTTTTGAGAAATCAGCTGACAGTCTTATGGGAACTCCTTTGTAGGTAATTGTCTCCTTTTCTCTTGCTGCTTTTAAGATTCTCTCCTTGTCTTAATCTTAGGTAATGTAATGATGATGTGCCTTGGTGTGCTTCCTTGGGTCCAACTTCTTTGGGACTCTCTGAGCTTCCTGGACTTCCTGGAAGTCTATTTCCTTTGCCAGATTGGGGAAGTTTTCCTTCATTATGTTTTCAAAAAGGTTTTCAATTTCTTGCTCTTCCTCTTCTCCTTCTGGCACCCCTATGATTCAGATGTTGGAATGGTTAAAGATGTCCTGGAGGTTTCTAAGCCTTTCCTCATTTTTTTGAATTCTTGTTTCTTCATTTTGTTCTGGTTGAATGTTTATTTCTTCCTTCTGGTCCAAACCATTGATTTGAGTCCCAGTTTCCTTCCCATCACCGTTGGTTCCCTGTGCATTTTCCTCTATTTGACTTTTCATAGCCTTCACTTTTTCCTCTAATTTGTGACCATACTCAACCATTAACATCCTGAGCATCCTGATTAACAGTGTTTTGAACTCTGGGTCTGATAGGTTGGCTATCTCTTCATTGCTTAGTTATATTTTTTCTGGAGCTTTGATCTGTTCTTCCATTTGGGTCATTTTTTTGTCTTGGGGCACCTGTTACTAGTAAGGGGCGGAGCCTTAGGTGCTCACCAGGGTGGGGCAACCTACAAGGCTGTGTTCTGGTGCCAAATGTGTGGGAGGGTCCGAGAGGGAATAATGTTGCTTGCTTGGCTCTCGACCGGCTTTCAGTCACTTCCCCTGCTGCCCACAAGCAAACTGGGCCCTTCTGGTGCTGATTCCTGGGTGGGGGTTTGTGTATCTTCTAGGATCACGTGGGTCTTGCTAACAAATCTCCTGTGAGGCTGGGAGTTTCTCCTGCCGCCTCAACCCCCACAGGTGTTTTCAGTCAGAGGCGTGAGGCTTCTTTCCCTGCTGGAGCCCTGGGCTGTGGGTCTGTCTCACTCCCTAGTTGTTCCTCCCAGTTTATCTGAACGTGAATGTGGGACCCCAGGTCCACCAGCTGCTGCCTCACTGCGAGTCCTCTCCACCAGGCTGCCTGTCTCCGCCCCTCCAGCCCGTCTGGGTGAGTGTTTCTTCTTTAACTCCTTGGTCGTTGGACTTCCGTACAGTTTGATTTTCTGGCAGTTCTGCTTTTTTTGTTGTTGTTTTTAAATTTGTTGTCCTTCTTTTGGTTGCTCGAGGAGGCACACTGTGTCTGCCTACACCTCCATCTTGGCTGGGCTAATCTATGTTTATAGCCCTTGGAAAGCATATTGTATTTTTCATATCGATGTCATAACAAAAATTCCAAAATAAAAAAGGAAAATAAGAATATATGTGGCCAAATAATCAGTACACTGGGAGTAAAAATTAGAAATAACGTATCGTTCCAGAACGTGGGGAAGTGGGCGTGGTCAGGGCTTCCCTTACTAAACATACCCTGCAGGAAGAAAATAACATGACACAAAATTAAGACACCTTAAATATTTAGTGATGGTTACATTTTTAACTCAGTCCTTGTGCTTATGGACTTTGCTCCTCGTAGAGTCCCTGGAAAATTGTGGGACAGAACTTGAAACCTTAAAGGAAGAAGGACTCACATGTTGGCACACGTCCCGGCGTGGCTCGCTCGGCACTGAGCAGAGCCAGGCACAAGTGTGCACCAGATGAGCCCTGGTGTCCGATGACAGCCCCTGGCCAGCCGGGGCCACGGTGAATTGGCTCCCAGAGCGCTGAGCACAATGAATGCGCTTTTTCCAACATCTCCACCCATCAGAAGGAATGTTTGGTCCTCTGTGCCTCCAACAGCGTCTCCGCTCCCAAATGAGGGTCTGGATTTTCACTGCCCCGCTCTTCCCGTGATCCAACATTGTGTGACTTAGCTTTTCCTACTTCGTAAAAGCGTTTTCCAGGAAACATCGTTGACGTGGTTGGTGGCTGGCCACAGGACTTTGGCTCCACGTGCGGTGATTTTGAGGGACTGGGGGAAAGTTAGTCACATGTGCTCCACCGGACACCTCCCTAACGTGCCCACTGCTGGTGCCACAGAAAATATTACTGTAGTGATGGAAAAGGGAACATATACTGAGGCCTTTTATGGAAAAGATTGGGAGCGAGTTTAATAGGTCCATACAGCACAGGAGTGCGTCTCTTCTACGAAGCAGAGGAGAAAGAAGTACCTGGTGGGGGGAAATGGAGACAACTGGACTTGAAAAACAACTTTAAAAAGTAATTTTAAAAAAATAAAAGCTCTCGATGAAAGGAGAGGAAGGACAGAGGCCCACGGTGCCCTGCCACGCCATCCGGAGCAGGGAGCACTGGCCCCGCGGGGCGCGGGGGCCAGGTCCTCTTCCGGCCGCAGGTGCTGCGCTTCTTTGTCCACGGAGCATCTTTGATCCTGGTCCTTCAGGAAAGGCGTCCACACACAGGTTCCGGCACTTTCTTTCCCACGGCCGGTTGAGGGATCTCTCTGCACGCCTGTACGACAGCTTGGCGTCCTTGGAGAGAGGCGATGACGTTAAGCAGACGAAGGACAGCGCAGGGGGCATGTCAAGGACGTCGGTTCGTCTCCTGTTGGAGAACTTAACGCTGGAGCCATGCATGAGGCCCAGGGCAGATCCCTTCGCGTCTGAAAACCTCAGGTGTCTTTCCTCTCCGTGGTTTCCGTACGGCGTCTCGAACTCGCCACTGCGGATTTGTAACTTTGTGGGGGATTCACGAGGACAAAGGCCACAGCCCAGGAGATGTCAGGGACAGGTGGGGGCTGTGAAACCTTTGGGATAGTGGTGACCTGCTGGCCTATCTGTCAGGGAAGGGGGGAGGCCCTTTGCCAGGGCAGCCTGGAAGCAGACGCACCGGGTCGCCCAAGCCCGGGGACACTGGGGAAGTCGCAGCGCAGGTTTGGTGGAGAGGACAGTGCGTCCCGGCTTTCATGTCAGCAGTTCAATATTGTTCTAACTCGACCCAAACACCCGTCTGCTGCAAGGGGGAAATGCAAACGCTCAAAATATTCTTGTCCCACGCGCCCTTTGTCAGGAAGTCGCTAGGTAATAGGTCACAGCATACAAGCGAATGAAGCAGGGACAAGGAACACGAGGAATCAGGACATGGGAGAAGTCCGGGGAGAGGCAGGGCATGTCCCGGGTGATGGTGGAGGAGGACCCAGGATAACGGCGGGCGGTGGTAACAGCGACCTCAGCCCGGTACAGCAGAATGACAGCCCCACGTGGGTCCCTCCTTGAAGAGGAGGAGCTGGATGGAGCGCCTCTGGGGGCTGGGGCTGGGCGAGGAGAGTCACACTTCTGCTAGAAAACGTGCCGGTTCATTGTGTGCAGATAATTCTAAGAAAAGCAACTATTTCACAGAACATAAATTTTTGGTCACCAGAAGTAATTGTGACCAACAGTTCCACTGTGAATTCCAGTTGTGCATTCATAACATTAGAAACTATGAATGCCAACCTAATAAAAATTAGAACGAAGCTTTTTCTGACAGTGGGAGTTAAGAAAAGCACAAACGTGAGAGGAGGAGGAGAACTGGGCTATAAAAACTAAACCCTTATGTCCTGCTGTAAAAAATATTATGCAAAGAAACCCAAACGCTAATTTGAAAGAGCGTGCGCACCCCTATGTTCATTGCGCAGTTATTTACAGCAGCCAAAATTTGGAGGCAGCCCATGTGCCCATCAGCAGATGAGTGGATAAAAAAGCTGGGGTACATTTACAGAATGGAGTACTACTAAGCTGTTAAAAAGGAGAAAAGCGTACCCTTTGTGACAGCATGGATGGACCCGGAGCACACTATGAACATGTGACTTTGAGGGGCTTTGGTCTAGTTTGTTACCTTGGCACCTGCGGTGCTGGGCAGAACGTTTAGTTTTCACTCACCGAAATCTGGTCTGCCCCCTGCATGCCCTGACCAGGCCCAAACCCACAACCCAGGCACGTGACCTGACCTGGAAACAAACCCATGAGCTTTCGTTCTACAGAACCCCGACCCAACCAACCGAGCCACACCGGCCAGGGCTAGTGAGCCAACTTTTAAAGCGTGAGGCCAAGAACAAAATATTTTTCCACTGAATTACAATATTCAATCAATAGGTGATTATATTTATGTATAATTGTATCAACTGCTCAGTGGTGAAGGGTGTCCACTGAACTAGATTTTTGTTTTTCCCTTAAGAGAGGGGGGAAAAAAAAGTCGGGAAAAAAATATGAACATACCAGAGTGTTCAGGGTGAGTCCAAATTAAAATAAATTGCATTTCTAATGTGTTTTGAAAGTGCAAGCCGTGTTCCCACGTCTCGAAGCAATGGATGTTACCAAGTATGAGAAAGCCCAGCCTACTTGGCGGAGCACAGCATGCGCTGACTCATCTGAGTGGTATTCTGTGCTTCTAATTTGGGAAGGTTCTTGGCTTGACGGTTTGTCTGCTTACAAAAAAAGGAAGAAAAACTGCAGTAGAAACCGTGGAAGCACAGAGAACCAGCCATCAGTGTCAGAGACTTCCACAAAGGACTTTCTTAACGTTGAAAATCTGCGCGTACTCAAACATCTACAGATCATTCTGAATTTTGAACACTGAGCTGCGATTCATCCCACAGACGCGAAGTGGGTGGGTCTGAACGGTTTCGGAGATCCTTTAAAATGCCCATCAATAATGAGGATGACGTCCGTTGGGGGCGTCCTCTCCCAGGAGGGGCCGGTCGGAGTGGTTGGGTGGGAGCGATGAAAAAAGGTAAGCGAAGGGTTTCGAGGACACGGTTACACGGCAGGATCAAAATTTGTACTGAAATAAAGAGAACTGTCATTCTGAAGAGGTAAACTGGCGACCTAGAGAACCAACTTTAAAGGGTGCGCCAGCGTTCACAAGAAAAGGTAAATGCCTTGCAACGGGAAACGCAAACGGAGGCCGGAGGAGAGCAGGTGAGACAGACAGGTGCCCTGCAGGAAACCAGGACTGTCGAGTCGGACATGAAAATCAAAGATAGGACAATGACGAAGCCATTGCTGAGTTTTGAAGAATTACCTACGTATGCAGATTAAAATATTTACTACACTCTGAGGGAGGAGGACAATGAAAAAGACCTTAAATTATTTTTCAGGCATGCCCTGAAAAGTAGCCTAATGAGACTGAAACTGTGCCTCTAAGCGCCCGTGCAGAAACTGAATACACAAAACAGGTGAGAACCTAGTAAGGAGCCAAGGTCCAAGGCCACTCCAGACAGGCGTTCGGAATCCCAGATCACAGCAGAGAAAGCTGTAGCCCAAACGTGAAGGTCTGAGCACACGTGATTGTGGTCACTCTGGCAAGTTAAATTCTGTCTAAGGTAGCAATGGCAAATTTGAATTAAAATAGGCTTTGAAAATAAATCTCCGCTGTATCTTTCTTGAATAGAATATGCCAAGAGATAGGTAATCCAGCCACATAAGACTGATACGGTTGTGTACAATCTTTCATAGACTTTCTCTTTTTTAATTTTATTTTTTAACTATAGTGTACATTCAGTATCATTTTGTGTTAGTTTCAGTGTGCAGCGTAAGGGTTAGACGATCACGTGCTTTACAAAGTCTCCCCCCGATGCTTCCAGTGCCCTGACGTGGTGACCCCAATATTATTGGCAAGGTGCCCTGTGCTACACTTTACATCCTGCGAGTGTTCCGTGACCACCGACCTGCCCTCGGTCCCTTCAGCTTGTCACGCAGGCCCCCAACCTTCTCCCCTCTGGCCACCCTCAGTCTGATCTCCGAATCTCTGTTTCAATTTCGTCTGTTTGTTTACTTCATCTTCTTAGATTCCACAAATACGTGAAGTCATATGGCATTTGTCTCTCTCTGACTTACTCCACCGAGCATTATACACTCTAGGTCCATCCATGCTGTCGCCGATAGTAAGATTTTATTTTTTTTATGGCCGATTAATATTCCATCGTTAAATGTACGATTACTTTTGCATCCTTTTGGTTATTGATGAACGCTTGGGCTGCTTCTATAATTCGGCTATTGTAAACAACGTCGCAACGAACGTAGGAGTGAATGTGTTCTTCTGAATTAGTATTTTTTTTTTCAGATTTATGCCCAGAAGTGGAATCACTGGGTCATAAGACGGTTCCATTTCTAATTTTCCGAGGACCCTCCGCACTGTTTTGCACAGCGGCTGCCCCAGTCAGTCAGTCTGCGTTCTCACCGACAGGCCCTTTTCGCCGCACCCCCGCCAACACCTGTTCGCTGACTTACTGATGACGGCCTGTCAGGTGCGGGCGGTAGCTGACCCTGCTTTCAATTAACATCTCTGATGGTTAGTGACGTTGAGCATCTTGTCACACGTCTCTTGGCCGTCTGCCTGTCCTCTTTGGAGAAGTGTCTGCTAGGTCCTCTGCCCACTTTTTCACTGGACGGTCAGTGGTGTGTTTGGGTTCTGGACCCCGACTGTGTTACGGTCACTCTCTCCCTTTGTGTCCGATTCGCTTTATCTATTTCCCGTGCTCCTGTGCTAGGCGCACACACGTTTACAAGAGTTACGTCCTCCGTGGGATCCATCCCGTTAGCGTTCTTTAATGTCCTTTGTTTCTTATTATGGCCTCTCTCAGAAGGTCTGTTTCGTCTGATAAAGGTATTGCTACCCCAGCTTTTTGTCGGCAATGCCATTTGCACCAAATACCCCCTTTACTTTCAGGGGTGCACGTCTTTCGGTCTGAGGCGGGTCTCCGGGCGTTCACAGCCCTGCCGGGCGGAGCCTGGGCTTGTGAGTCTCTTTGCTCGCTGGTTCTCCATCGCCCAGCAAGGAAAGGCATGTTCATCCGAAGGCTCTTGTCGCAGGTCGCCCAGGCTCTGGACCGCTGTCTCTGGGCCTCGGTCTCCCACCCGGAGCGGAAGGCTGGCTCAGCCCTGTGGGCGGAGCTCATGGGAACTTGGTTTTCGGGTTGAGCTCTCCTTTCTCTGGCTCCTGCTCGGCCTCTGCCGCCCTGGTCTCACTCTGACCGTGAGCTTTCTGCCGGCGCTAATGTCCAGGACGGGTCAGGGCTCTTCCGTGACAGCCCCCGTGCCCCCCAGCGTTCCTGCACAGCAGTGCAGCTGCCGGCTGTTCCCCATCTGGCCCCTGCCCCCACTCCTGCCTCCTTTCAAGCAGAGGCCTTGCAGTGATGCGGTACGTAGTTTTAAACGTCTCAATAAGTGAAGGAAAATGACCTGTAAGCCAGGTGTTAGTTTACATTTCATTTTTAGCTGGCAGACACTTTACCTGTTCACGGGTGATGTTGCAGAATCAGGGCTTCTGTTGCTCCTAATATGTTAAACAACGTCATCATTTGTGGGCTCCGTGGTGGCTAATTTGTTACTTTATTTACACAAATGACGCTTTCCTCTCTTTACTGTATTCTTACTGCAATTAGGCCCCATATGTCTCTGATGTGCAGTATTCAAGTCACGCAGTTTAAAAGTTGTGATAAGTTGATAAATTCCGAGCATACGAAATCCAAAGCATCGTTTCCCCCTCTGAAGTCCCCGTGATCAGCAAAGACAAAGCAGAGCAGAGAGCGCCAAAGCCGCTCGTCACCACCGACGAGGACCAGCTGTGGCATCTTCAAGAATTTTAAGGGATGATTTTAAACATAGACATTGATAAGAGCAAATTGCATCAACTTAAAATTAGATAAGTTCCATTAAAAGCAAAGACACAGGCTAAAACTCATCGCTTTCTCATGTTTTGCTACGTTTTACCATTGCCCAGGCCCCTGAGTTTATGCGGCTTCATTGTAAGTGTTCGCTGGACGCACCACGTGGTGAGCTGCTACCTGGCCTTCCCCGGTCATCACTGCCGCCCTCTCTCGTCTTTGCTCATGTTTCCGCGCTCATGGGATCAACTTCACCGTATTAATTTTCCTTTTTTTAGTCTGTGTGGCTATTGACAAGACCTTCATTTCCTAGAGAGCCGGACAAAACCTGCCGTGCTTGGTCTCAATTCCATCGCCCGGAACGAACAATCATGCCGCTAGGCTTTCTGCTCCGCAGGGATGTTGAGGGTTCGAAATTATACAGTTTCTTTGTGGCGCAAAGGACCCAAATATCCTTCTGAGCATAAGGAACCTGACAGCGTCAGCCTGTGGTTCCTCATCGAAGGGGCGGCGTAGACCACCGCTTCCTTGGCGCCCGGCTGTCCTCCGGCGTGGGGTGTCCTGGGTGGACCGAGCACGCCATGAGGGGGACCCACTGCCAGTGAGGAGAAGAGAGGGGGTGTGCCAGGCAGAGGCGCAACAGGAGCGCGCCCAGGTGGTTCAAAACGGGGAGCGTGAACGGGGTGAGTTAGAAACTCTGAAGAGGAAAACACGGGAAATCAAGAAAGGAGCACCTAGTTTTAATTCTACGCACCCCTTCAGGCTACGTCACTGGATTTTCCACCAAAGGAAAGTATTGGGAGCGTATTCCAATGTCAGCTACTGCCTTCGCCCCCTAAATCAGGAACCTGTAAGAGGAGGCTGTTTCTCATCTATTTTTTTTTTTTAGGAAAATAATAGGCTTCTTGGCTCACACGAAAATATAATACGTCTTTGGCCCATTTTTTTGTTCTTATCTAAAATTTTGCGTATCGCACCGATCTCCTGTGGTTGCAGGTGCTTCCCCACCTGTCCCTCTCCACCGTGGTGCCATTGATGAGCGCACGAGTCAGAGCTGCTGAATTTTCCTCCCTCCAGCCTCTGCTTGTAACAGCCTGTTTGTGGGATATTTGCTTTGCTCGGTGCTGTTGGATTTTCCTCCCTCCAGCCTCTGCTTGTAACAGCCTGTTTGTGGGATATTTGCTTTGCTCGGTGGGGTGCCATCGGCAACAATCTCTGGATCTTTTGACACACGGACGGCACTGCCAAGTCCGCGTGTTTTCCATCCTTAATTAAACTTTGACTTCCCGGGAAGCAGCTACACGTTCAGCGGCGGTGCGAGGCGCTCTCAGACAACATCACTAAGACGGGGTCTTTAACCTCCAGCTGATAAAAATGACATCAGTGATGGCAGCGCAGAAGAGCATCCTTTGTTTAAAGTTGAAGTAGCTCACAAAGAAAGTCCCTGTAGATCCGAAAGTCAGCACAAAACCGTGGATGCCAATAAAGATTTCCGTCAGCGGTTTGAGAAGGAGGGGAGCGATGAAGAAAAAAGCGGACGTTAGAGACTTGGCCGCATGAGGTTATGTGTCCTCTCTCTCCTCTCTGCGTTAAAATTACGCACCAAAACAGAAACAAGAAGTGAAGTAATTTTTCTCAAGTACTTTTGGCTGCTCCGTGCCCAGGAAAGTTCTAAGGGCTTCACGTATGACAAGGAACTGAACCTTCAGCACAGTCCTGGGAAGCTCATGGTATAATGTGTCCAGCGGAGAGATGAGTAAACCGTGCGCCCAAGGTCGAGGGAGCTGGACCCCAGGGTTTGCGCTCTTCCCTGCGACATTGTGCCACCTACTGGGTGCAGCGCAGCCCCGGCCTGAGCGAAGCTGAATCTGTTCTGACCCCCTTTCTCACTGCAATGTGAGTAGTATAAGCTCCCCCTCCCTCGAGCACAGGGAAAAATTCAAAGTGGCCGATAAAAAATGTAAACCGCGGTCCAGTCCCGTGCGAATCCCATGAAGAAAAATGGTGTGTGTTAGATGAATATATTTAATTGTAAAAAACAGAGAGAATCATTCAGAGGCGACATTCCCCTCTGTCTTTGAGTTCCTGAATTTGGGGAAGATTTAGAAAGATTTCACGGCAAGGGGAGGGGGGATTCCGGGCTGGACATGGAGCTGGGCCCAGCCCCCTGCTGAGGGAGGGAGGCTGCAGCTGTGGCCAGAGCAGGCTGTCCCGAGGGATGAGGGATGCAGACTGAACCCCGGGCCTGAGGCTACGCACCTGTGAGGGCTGCCCCGCCCGCAGCCGGGACTGGACCACAGGAAGGTGGCACCCCCCCCCTCCCGACAAGTCAGAGGTCCTGAGTGTCAGTGCTCAAAAACCTCCTCTTCCTCCCTCTGAAATACTCACACGCTGGACTGAAGTGGGCAAAACAAGGAAAAAAAATACTGAAAGAAAAAACTACGCAGACCACACCTACATTTCAAAGGCACTTGGGAGCATGTTGTAGCGGAGGCGGAACCGTCCCTCAGGAAAATGTCAGTTCCAGGAGGGCCTGGCTTGTCTCACTCCTGTCCTGCCCTCCTTGGCCGGGCCTTCGGCTGGCACAAGGACACGCTCAGGAAATAGCTGTTGATTAACTTAATCAATTAATTAATTAATTGGGAAATGAACTGCTATTGGCTGACGAGCCCCCACAGCACCGCCCCGTTTCTCTCTCCTCCATAAACCCTCCCCACTTGGGGCTGAAATGATCGGGGTTTCGGGACAGATGCCGTCTGAACCGTGGGGATCAGAGGACCGGTCTGATCTCCGCTGACCAGAGCGCTTTCAGATTCTCCGGACCAGGGTCTTCTGGCCAGAGCTTCACATTTTTCTTCTCCAAGGCCAAGGCACTCACCTTCTCTGCAGCTCATCACACTTAGGCCTATCTTATTTTATTCCTTTTCTTCTTGTGGAACTTATTGGGGCGACACCGGTGGACACATTCTACAGGTTTCCTTCAGGTGCACGAGTCTGCAGCCCGTCCTCTGTCCGAGGTGTGGTGCGTCCGCCACCTCTTACCTGCCCTCTACCCTCCTCACCCTGCCCCCCACCCCCGGGGGTGCCGTGGGCCCGTTTCCGTTAACACAAGAGCTAAACGGATAGGATGACCCCCTTCCCCCTCCCCTCCCCCACCAACTACCAATTCTAGCACTGAGTTCTTCCTTAGTCATTTCACATAAAAAGGAGTAATCAGTCCATGAACACATGTGGATGTCTATTTGTTGAACATGCTGGCTTCTCCGGACAGGGCAAAACTCCCCTCTCCCAGATGCTTCCTCCAGCTCATCCTGCTGGGAAACAGAAAAAGCCTTGGGCAGCCGACGGGAGTCCTAAGGGGCTGCCCGCGTGGCCATGCGCAGGGGAAACAGAGAGCTCCTCGAGCCGTCGCTGAAAGCCCCTGGAAACTGGCACGTCAATCCATCGGAACCGGCCCTGCCTCAGCCCCGAAGCACGGGTTAAGAGCAGGGACCAGTAAACCAAGGCCATCTGCTAGACCTTGTCCTCGGTGTGGACTGGTCTCCCCGTCCCCTCCGGAGGTCCCCAGGGCCCTGCCAGGGGCACCCGGTCTGGCCACGCCGCCAGCACGCATGCGGCACAAGGGCCTTTGTTTGTCTTAATGCTGCTTCTCAGGAGGCAGCAGACGGTGGAAGATTGGTGATTCTTTGGGTTCCTGTACTTCTTCGGGTTCTTTTGATTCCTTCACTAATTAGCCGGTAGTTTATAAACCCCTAAAGCCAGAAACATCAGTGAGTGAGTCCTCACCCACCAGCTCGCTCTTCTTAACAAGGGCGTTGGGCCAAAGGGCGTGCGGGACTTCAACGAGGGTACGGGGAGAGCGTGGAAACCGAGTAAAGGAAGCTGCTCGGATGGTTCCAACTTCGCTGAGGAAGACGCGAGGAGACCTCTTCGTAAACCTGAGCTGCTGTCTGTCTCCACTTTTTTTATTTTGCAATCTGTCCGCTCGATGTGCAAACCATCATACATACCCCAAGCCATATTTCCCTGGGGAAAAAAAAAAAGAAGACGACGCTTTAACATCTGGGGGGAAACTTGGAAAAGTATGACAGAAAACTAAGATTCCCACAGGGAATATGCGGAAGGACATCCGAAGTTGCTTTCTTCTTCGAGGTTCCTTCCCGTCCCTGAGAGTTTGTGATCTTTGAGGCTGTCTGCACGCTGGCGCGGCTGGCAGGCAGGCCTCGAGTCCGTTCTTCTCCAGGAAATCCATCTTGATTAGCCATCAATTAAACAAGAAGTCCCACCAAGTCGTCGTTTGCTGTGTCCCTTTTCGGGACCGCGATTGAGGCGACACCATAGAACGCTGGGACAGAAGTCCCCTTAGGCAGAATCTACACAAGCACTCACTTTTAACCCTTATATTTAGAAAACAATTTCGGATCAAAGTGTGCCACATGGTAAGCAAAGTCGTGTTGTTATGGGCGGCTCCACGCAGGTCAGTTTCTTAAAATTCTTGGAGTTTAGTCCCAGGACAGATGAAAAGGTCTCTCTCCAACTTTGCAGAAGGAGGAAAGTATCCGCCCCCTCGACTACAGAACCCAAGGCTGAGAGTCAAGCTTTGACCTGGGTTATAGTAGCGTAAAAATTTGCCTGCTCACTCATTCGATCATCTTCTCTTTGACACATTCATTGATCTTTATTGTATACGTTCTCTATCTCATGTTTGAACTTCTCCATAGGCTGCCCATGTAGTCAAGAAAACCGAACCTTGTAACAGTGGGTCTGTCCCTGGGGCGAGTGGCCACATGCCGTGGCCCAGAACACACTGAGTCTTTGAGGAGAGGGGGTGGTATCACGTAGCAATTCTGGCCTTTTCCTCACCTAGCCCCTTGTTGGGTTAGATAACATCTTGGAGCGCACCTGTGTTTAATTAACGTGTGTTCTGCAAGGACCTTCTATTCTTTATAATACGTGATTTTTTGGTATAAATCTCAAAAAAAGTATGGAATACATTTCCGTTGTATGCAGTGCTCTCAATGACAAATTTTCATGAAACAAATTTCCACTTACTAACATTTCATTGCCATGTACGAAGTTATTTT
Organism: Anoura caudifer; assembly: GCA_004027475.1. Classification (NCBI taxonomy): domain Eukaryota; kingdom Metazoa; phylum Chordata; class Mammalia; order Chiroptera; family Phyllostomidae; genus Anoura; species Anoura caudifer. The sequence continues at coordinate 17,622 of PVKU01007298.1, forward strand.
TCAAACGTGAGCTAAATAGACAGGGGGAGGCTAAGAACAGTAAAGGAAATGGAGAAGCCAAAGAACGTACAGGCACGACCCATGGGCATGAACTAAGGGGGGGATTGCCGGAGGGAAGGGGGTACCAGGCAGAGGAGGGCAAAGGGGAAAAACATTGGGGCAACTGTAACAGCATAATCAACGAAATATCCTTTAAAAATAATCTTGTGATAACTGTATATGGTATCAGACAGGCACCAGATTTATCAGGGTGATCACTTTATAAGTTACATAAAATGTCTAATCACGAGGCTGGACACCTGAAACTCGTATGATATTGTATGTCAGCTGTGACTAAATTTTTTTTTTAATTTAAAAATTAGTGGTTTGAAAGAGAAAAAAAGAATAGCATATTTGGACAATGGCAACTGCGTGTGGTTATGTTTTTGCCTATCTAAGTAATACCATAATATAAGCTAGACTGGGCCTGCAATTATTGTCGTTTTCCTTTTCCCCATTTTATTTCTGCTTCAACAATTGTAAAAGCTCAAAATAGCAATGTGCAAATAGTTTATTCCGCAGCCCTTAGCAAATTTCCCTTAACGTCGGCCGCATATTTTTGCACTTGCCCTGTGAAACACGATAGTGACGCCGTACACGGAGTCGCGCACGGCAGTGCTCCTGGAGCCCCCGGGCCTGTGGGCACCCTCGGGAGTTTCGCCCGACACCCCCGCCTGCTGTGGCGCCTGCTGTGGCGGGGGTCCGTGGCTGGGCGCTGCCGTGAGCAGCCGTCACTGCCTGTCTGCCGTAGGCTTACGATGAGACACGGACGAGTGTGTGGTGGTGTTTTTTTTTCCCCCAACGGAAATCAGTCTCCTTTTTTCAGATCTTTGCGTTGAAAATGTTCGGACTTTCTCAAACGTTCCTGGATGATCCTCTGACATGTTCCCGGACGTTGATAAAGGCAGATTTTGTGAGCATGTGCACATAGTCACTGTATGCCATGAATAAGTGTGGAGGGCGCTGCCTAGAATTGTTTTTAAAAAATATAAGAAAAAGTGATCTATATAGAGAGATATAATAATAATTAGAAGAGAAAGCAAAACTGATGGTTTCTGAAGATCAAAAGTTTTAAGGTATCAATAGCAGAGAAACCAAAACCCCTAAACATCCAAATGACAACCAGCGGAGGATCTGAACAGACCTTTTCCTAAGGAAGACATACACGGGTGGCCGACAGGTACGGGGAGAGGCGGTCCACCTCGTCAGTCTTCAGGAAACTGAGAACAGAAGACAACTGGCTGACAGGGAGGAAATGCCCGCCAAGCACGTGGCTGACGAAGGGCCGGGATCGTAACTGTAACAAAGAACTTCGAAAGCTCATCGGTAAGACAACAAGCGATCTGATTTGAAAACGTGCCAGAGAACAGACACCTCCCCAAAGAGGATACACAGACAAGCGCTTGGATAGATGCTCCACGTCGTATGTCTTCAGGGGAACGCAAATCAAAACACCCACCGGACACCCCTCGTCTCCGATCAGAGCGGCCCGAACCCCGGGACCGAGGACGCCGGGCGCCGCCGGCGAGGAGGCGGAGCAGCAGGAGGGCGCGCGCCGCTGCAGGTAGAAACGCAGAACGCGCAGCCTCCTCGGAAGACAGTTGGGCGATTTCTTACAAAACCAGGCGTGCTCTTTCTTACCCTGCAGTCCAGCCGGCACGCTCGTTTGTATTTACGGGAAGGAACTGAAAACTCTCGTCCACACCAAGCCCCCACCCACGGGGCTGTTTACGTCTAGTTGTCAGAACTCGGAAGGAACCCAGGCGCCCTTGGATAGGCGGGCGGAGAAACAAGCCGTGGGCCTGCGGACAACGGAATACTGCTCCGCGCTGTAAAGAAATGCGCTACGAAGCCACGAAAAGACTTGGAGAAACGTCCAATGCATCTTACGAAGTGAAAGAAGCCGACCTGAAAAGGCAACGTACGATTCTAACTGCATGCCCTTCTAGAAAAGGTCAACCTCAGAGATAGCACGAGGTCAGTGGTTGCCAGGGTTTGGGGCGCGGTAGAGGGACGAATAGCAGGAACTCGGAGGATTTCTCGGCCACTCTCTGGGGGGCCGGGAGCAGTCCGCCTTCAGGAAGCCCCACCTAACAATCGTGGCCTAATCCCACAGAGCAACCTCCCCTGAAAACTTCCAGAACCCTCCTAGCAGCTCACCCCAGTGCTACGAAACTCTCCTGCCTTTTGTTTTAATGGAGTTAGGTCAAGCTCCCTCTCTCTTTGCGATAATCTTGAATCCTCTCCTCCTTGCCTGCTGTTTGTCCAGTGGGATTGCACCCGGACAGCTCCCCGCGTGGGGCGGGCGCCCTGGCCCTTCCCTCCCTGCAGACGCAGCCCCAGGCTGGGCTCTGACAGCCGCCCCATCTCAGACGTGCACAGGGAAGCCGAGGACCCCGGGTTCGGTCGCTCACACCAGCCAGAGACGGGCTTCGGCCTCACGGTGCGGCGATAGGCCGATCCTGCCGCGCGTCCGCAACAGCACCCCTCTGTTTTCTCGTTCCGGTTCACGGGCTGTACCCCTCGGTCCCCCGGACCGAAACCCCTTGCCCTGGGACCTTCCCATATCCCCCTCCTCCGAGACCTTGGCATGTCCACCTGTTAGTCCCACTCCGTGGCTCCTACGTTTGCTGCGTGGCAGTCCCTGCAGGCACTTGACCTACTTGCCCAACACCAAGGGCCTCGGGGCCCCATTCTGCTGCTGCCCCCTTGGGAAGAGCGGCTGCCTGCACCCTGGATGACTCCCCAACACTCCACGGCATGTGCTCTGCAGCAGTAGTTTTCGTCCTGCCAAACGGCGCTGCCGCTTCTCCCCGGGAACCTGCTCAGGTGTCCGAGTCCTGCCCACCTCGGGAGGGGTCCTGGACTCCCGGGGGACGGGGGGCTGGCGTCCACTGAGAAACGTCCAGACCTGTGAGCATTTGTCTGAGTTTACTTGAGCCAACCTGATGACAGTGGCCAGAAAGCAAAATCTCAATGCATTGAGACAATGCTCCCCCGAATGGCACTTCCGCACCTTATTTTATACGCTGCGATCAAAGGGAAGATGGGAGTTACATGAAATCCACTGGCGATCGATGAGGGAGGTGGGAGGAAGCAAAGCGGGGGAACCTGTGGGAGTGGGTGAAAGGCGCAATGACAGACACGAGCTTCTTTCACACGGGTGGGCGCAGGATGCTTACCGGTCAGCAACGAACACGAAGACAGTAACAATAAAGGGATCTGTGGTCTCCCCCTGGTGGGGCGCCTGCGCTTTGAGGGTTCGGAAAAAGGACATCTGACCTCCCCAAGCTGTGTCATCAGAGACGCAAAAAGACAACAGACAGGCTCAGTTAAGGTAAAGATTCACTTTCTCAGGGAAGATTCCTGCTGGGACCTGACTACCTGCCGTGACCTGCTTTTAGTGAGAGAGTTTTAACTTCAGACCATCCTCCGTGGTCCCTTTCCGTGTCTGAGTTGGTGCGGCCACCACGCGGCCTCCCCAGGGCTGGTTGGGTTTACTGAGGGGCCCCTTCCCGTCCACACCCTCAAGGGTGGCCAATGACAAAGTAGCTGCTGTTACCCAGTATTGGTTCACACCCAGATCGTGCGGAGGTCTCGATCCGTGTGATCTCATTTAGTCCGCACAAGAACTCTGTAACGTGACCGTTACTAGTGACATTTTAGAATTTGGAAAAACGCAAAGTTCCAAGATCATGGTCTGTTGAAAGCCAACACTGTAAGCATTTGTAAGATGATTCTTAAAAGCTCGGTTGATTCTAACCATTGGGCGGTTCTGCGCACACGGAAAACGCGCTGGGAGCAGAGGGCGCTTCCCAGAGCTGGGCCAGAGGGCACGAGGCTGGAGACGCCATTTGGGGGGCTCGGATGCAACAGGGGGGTTAGCACTCAACTGAGAAAGAAAGGAAGAATTGTGCAGGCTTGTCATGACGATTCAAGCTGTGACTTAGAGAGAAGGGAACAGAGGAATGAAAGGGGGAAGAGGCAGATGACTCAGTGGCTATTTTAACATTTTGCTGTGGACAAGAACTAGGGCACCGGCCACGGGAACGCCACACGGTGAGTCTGTGTCTAGGAATGTTCTGGTGTTCACATGTTGCTTGTTAAGCCGTGTGCTCAAGGGGGAACTTACAGGGCCATTTTAAGGCAGCCCTCTCCTCTTCGTGGGAGGGCACCAAGATGACAAGGAAGTGTCCAGCCATGTGCCGTGAAAAACAGAGACATTTACTGAAGAAGATACAAGAAACACTGTACACAGGATAATGACGCCTCAGTCCCCTTCAAAGTGGGCACCTTGGGACCTCATACAGTTCTCCCAGTCGCCATCAGCTGCCCCGTCATATTTTTGTAAATCTCATCGATGGTCTGAAATCTCTTCCCTTCCAAAGGTGATTGTAGTTTTGGGAGAAGCCAGAAGTCACAGGGCGCCAAATTGTAGTTTTGGGCTGTAGGGGGGCCAAGTCACCTGGATCGCCAATCTGTGCTGATGGCAGCCTGTACACGTTCAACAGTCTCGTCGGGCGTTCTGCTTGTCACAGTCCTTCCAGAACGTGGATCACTTTCAACAGATTCTCTACCGCCTTTGAAGTGTTTGTGCATCGTCCCTGAAGGCCTTCTGAACCATCTGAATAGTTTACGTGGGGGAATGTTCGAGCTCAATGCAAAATTCATTGCTCTACTTGCTCAGTCACTTTGAAGGTGACGGCCACACAGTGCCCATGCTCACTCAGCGGCACCTACCACCCCCACTGCCTAGTACAGTGACATCGTCATTGCTGACGCATGCGCCTTCCAGTCCCCTCTCCCTGGCTGCCAGGTGACATCGATGTCGCACAAACTGTTCTCATCACATTAGCAATTTTCCGGACAGACCTTCATTTATCACAATCAGAATCCCGGGTTTGCATGAGTTCTACTTAAGCCAGACCCTCGACACCTTCTCCCTACCTGTGACTTATCTCTTGTTACCTCTCGCTTGCTTCAAATCCATCGCTTATGTGGGCACCTTTATTTTTACTGACCTTGGACCTCTGTGCTACAAAATGTATTTTACTCTTATTGAGATATGGTCAGGCTCACAGATCAAGAGAGGATTTCCATGGAGAAGACAGTTTGTCGGTCACCGTTCCTGCGAGGAGGGGACACTTCACGCCGTGGAAGGCCACCTGGGAGGAGCGCCAGGGGCGTTCAGGAGACAGACGGAGGGAGAGGGAGAAATGAGACCAGCGCCTTTACCGTGTTTTCCCGGGGGGAAGGAACAGGCACGGCCCACACACGGTGCGCGCAGGTGCCGTACATACTGCCCTTCGGTGCACCGAAGGGTCGTTGAGTTAGAAATTGAGAGACGCCCTGGCTGGTGTGGCTCAGTGGATTGAGCGCAGGCCTGTGAACCAAAGGATCATGGTTCGATTCCCAGTCAGGGCACATGCCTGGGCTGCAGGCCAGTTCCTGGCAGGGGACACATGAGAGGCAACCATACATTGATGTTTCTCTCCCTCTCTCTCTCCTTCCCTTCCCCTCTAAAGATAAATAAATAAAGTGTTAAAAAAGAAAAAGAAATCGAGAGACTATTGAGTCTCTGCTCTTTGCTGACACTCGGTGACGAAGTCCCAGCTTCGTGGCTTTCGATTTCCTCTTCGGTAAAGAAGGGATTGGACCAGACCATTCCTAAGGTTATTCTAGCTTCAGCATTCTGCGACGTTAACGCTAAGAAACAAAATCACGGCCGGCATGGCGTGTACTGCCCTTAGGGACATCTTTGCCTTTGTGACTCCATGTGCCAGCTGGACGGACTCTTGTTTAGGGTTCAAAATGTTCCTTTGCATCCTCCATCCTTCCCTGCAAAAGGAGTGCCGTGTGCCTGTGTGTGTGTGTGCGGGGGGGTTATTACACATAACAGAACATGTGTTTATGGTTCAGTACAAGAGGGCCCCCGCCCCCCGCCCCCAGGGTTGGTGAAAACAGCCGCTTCCTCAGTGATTACAGATTCTGACCTCAGCTTCCCATTTACAAACAGTGGGGCTGGAGACTGTAAACCTTCTGCCATCTGCCTCGGGAGAAAGTTCCCGCCAACGCACGTTGCACTGGAAAATGCAGGGTCCCTCCATCCTCAGTGTCTCCGAACACGCCGTCTCCGCGATGGCGCCTCCAGCTGGCCCAACGCCCTCAGGACGTCAGGGGGCACTGGGCCCAGCAGGCCTTGTCCCGCTTCCGCCGAGGCGGACACCTCCAAACAGGGCTTCTGGGAATTAAGAACTTTAACCTCTACTCACCACCAACCCCCACCTCCGTTTCTTTAACCTTCGTTAGTTGAAGTATGGTGGGCAAAACAATCTAGTGACTTGTAAAAGCTTAGAGGTGTTTTGTTTTGTTGTTTAACACAATACATAGATTTGCTTCTTGGATGGTGAGAGGCAGGGCCGCTGGCTCTCACTGGCTGACTGCACGGTGCCGACCAGAGGGAAGCGGGTGGGGGAGGTCGGAGAGGGTAAGGGGGGTAAACGGTGATGAAGGAGACTTGACTTGGGGTCTAAGCTGGTGTGTTCTAGAACTGCACCCCTGAAACCTGTATAATTTTATTAGCCAATGTCACCCCGATACAGTCAATAAAAACACGTTAAAAGGCGAATACATTCCTGCTGTAATTTTCATAGCCAAAGCAAGGGAAGGAAAGTGATTGGGTCTGTGAATGGTGGTGCTGGCCAGGAGAAGGGAAGGAGGGGGTGGAGTTGAATTCTCAAGAAGTACTTACTCGGTCATGTTTTAACTCAATATTATTATTCTTTTACTTACAAATTGTCAAGAGAGTGTCTTGAAGGTCAAGTACTTGGAGATGCAGGCTGGCAGACTTCTCCTGGGGATGTTCCTCCGAGCCGCCAGGGCAGCGGCAAGGACCCGGGTGTTACTTGCAACTGGAGAATAAAGACGCCCATCTTCCTGGAACATCAATTTTTACTTGAGAATTATTTTTGTATTAAAAGAACGATTATGAAAATAAAAGGGAGTCTATCTTTGAAGCAGAACATAAGCCCTGGACAAAATCTCCCCTGATGGGAGACTATCTCTGGTTATACTCTTTTGTCCCTGGAGGGTAAATATTTATTCTTTTCTGCAAATCTAGCCCATGCCTTTCACTCTAGAGTTCAGGAGATCGTGCGGCGAAGATGCTACATTGCCGCAGAAATCCAGGTTTCCCGGTGGTGACACCCTTTCCTCATTTGTCCGGTAAATAATTCGTGTCCACACTGTGTTCAGGGTCTGATGAGGAGGGGACCTGAAGCCCCAGCCTCCACGACATCTCATTTTTCCATCCACAGGGGAAACGACAGTCTGTGTTCCACAGGTAACTGGGAGAAGGCCTTACGGAAGCGCCTTCGGTCTGATTGGAGCACGTGCCTAGCCCAGAACCAAGCCCCTTTTCGGGGAGTTATAACGGAGGCAGCTTACGCCCCAGTGAAAGGCCGCCTCTCCCCCGGGGAGGGAGGTCAGAAAGCAAGGGGCAGATCCGTGGTCCAGGAGGGAGGTCGGGTTTCGGTTACAAAAGGAAGACCGGCTGCATCCCGCGTGGCAAACTTCAGAGGAATGCGATAAGAACACTCCCATGGCTAATAATAATAGTGACGGTGATGCTTCTTATCATTTAAAGACTTTGGTTTTCCATAATACCACGGCAGCTTTGGGGCCAAATTTAGCCTGCAGGGTGTTCTTAAAAAAAAAAAAATAGTTTGAGCGGCTGCAGAGGGAGCTGGCGCCCACAGATCGCTGCTTATCATCTCCATCGGCAGCTTCGGTCACGCCCGCGACTCAGGGCCTCTGACTCCATCCGAGGAGACCCTGGGGACGCCGCAGGATTATAATTAGTGAGTGACTCTTGTTCTACAGAAGTAAAATACGGCACTCCGTGTACCTAAGTGGTCGGCTGGCTAATAATCTCTTCCCTCCTCCCTGGGGGGGGGGGTGTTTTATGCGTCACGGGTCACGGGTCAATTCTATTTTGGAATTTATAAAACTTCCAGCATGAGCTAACAAACGGGCCCATGGGAAGGGACCCAACTTGGCACCAGAACACGCTCTCGTCCCTCCTCAAAACCTGGACACATTCCCCAGCGGTCTGTCCCCTTCCTGCCACCACCCTTGAGTACAGAGACCGCGCCTGGAGTGGGCCACACGTGCGCGCTCTCTGCGGGCAACGTTGGTCCCTGTCGCACAGCAGGTGACCCTGGCAGAAGGCCAGCAGCGTCCGTGCGAGGCGGGTCTTTCTTTCCAACTCCACGCTTCAGCTCCAGCAGCCTCGCCGGGCGGAGAGCTAGGGCGCGGTGGTTGCGCCGATGAACGAGTGGGGGGGGGGGCGTGCACCTAGCAAATGAGGCCGGTCCAAGCGGGCGGAAGGCCTCCCTTCGTTTGTTACTTCCCTTTCCTCTCCCCGTGAAAGCTGGGCACGGCGGCCTTCCTGCTCGTCGTCCTCCCGCTGGCCAGCCTGAAGCTCCGCGCGAACCCGCCCATGTGCCGCAGCGCCGAATGCTATTACCCACGCGGTGGGACGGGGCGCGTCTGGGGAGCTGGTGCGCGCAGAGGGCTGCGGTCACACCCGAGCGCGCTGCGCACGCACCACGCAGCCGTGCGCCCACCGCAGGCGCAGTGAGACGAGGGCGGACCCTGCGGCGTCCGCTGCTGGGGCGAGTGCGCATGCGTTAAGCGGTTTCAGTCACCGGATGTGGACGTGGGGGTTCCGAAATGGGCGCCTGTCTCTGGCTGGGACAGCGTGACCGGTGCCCCTGCCCTGCCGTCCTGGCCGTCCTGTCTTTGTTCTGTGCCCTTCACATCAGGGGACTCTGTCCGATTGAACTGAATTGTGCTGCTGTATCGGGTAGTTCTGACCGCTCGAGTCCACAGCGAACATTTTTAACACCGTGGTTGGAAGCCTGCCTGTGGGTTGGGAGCTTAGACGACGTTGAAAGGGTTTTTCCTTTACTGCATTGGAGCAAAGTACAAAGACAAAATAATATCGTAGTTGATGTAGGCTGGAATCTGAAATACTTTGTATGCGTTTCTCACTTATAAAAAAGAAACCAAGGTTACGTGGAAGAAGAAATTCCAGCTGGCCATTGTGGTATTCTAACAGAATAGTTCAGTTAAAGTAGGGTATTCGGATACACTTCTCATACCATGGGTCAGTCGTTGGGTGTTGTTTTGTTGATTAACACACAGTCGCCAAGTATGGAAACTTTATTTTCTTCTAAAGATACTGTAATACTTTTTATATTTTCGTGGGGCCCTGGAAAAAAGGACGTGTCTTTTAGGTTGTTTCTAACCGCAGTATCTACTAAGGATATTTTAAAGGAAACTAAGACTAAGATAATGGAGCACAAAATTGAATATAGGATTGCTTTTCTATAAAACAAAGACACTTTTTTTTTTTAGATTAGTGGAGGGGAAAGTAAAAAATAACAACAGTTTGCGTCTCTGGCTATTAGATTCTTTTCACTTAAAGATGCCGACTCCCTCCCCCAGTCCCGGTGCCCACCCGAGGGAAGGTGCTCGCTGTCGGCCACGTGGAGGTTCACACTCTGGAGAAACTGAGACCGATCCTGTGTGGATGCAAAATATGGTGCGGAGAGAGTTTTTGAGAAAAAAAAAAAAAAACCTTGATAACAAATGTAGCAAATGTTCATCAAACTGACTTTAAAATATACTTTGAAACTAAAGCACACTTTTATTCCTTTCTAAAAAACAAAGACTTCTCCTCCAAGTTAAAGCTTTAATTATGTGTTACCAGGAGGAGGGCGATCTGACCCAGTTTTCTGAATCATGTGATTTTAAATCCAGCTCGTGGGAACAAATATGAGTACCAACTGGTAACTGACCGAGCTCCCACCAAGTGCAAAGAAATGACCTAGATTTCTGCGGTGGCAGCGGCGTATGTTGGTGGTTATTTGCAAGACAAGTCTTCCCCTTTGGTTTAGGAAGTTTATCAAGACCCGGGAACAAATGAGGCACTTCTGCCGCAAGCCACCACGGACTTCAGCGTCTGAGTTTGTTTCCGAGCTCATCATGTGCTCCCCCAGCACTGACCGGGGTGGGGAGCGCAGCCAGGCTGCGGGCTGCGGGCCGCGGGCCGTGGTCGCTGTGGAGCCTGTGGGGAGGCAATGCGCAGGCAGGCGGCGGAATTGGAGCGATGGTGTGCACTGGTGACGCGGTGGTTTCCTTCCACCAAGCCCCCGTCTGGGCTGCACGCTGTCTGTCGTCCCCACCCAGCCTGGGATGCCGGCCCGCCCCTTCAAGAAAAGGCCTGATTTAAGGGAAATTCTAGATGAGTGTTGATGTGCCAAGGGCAGGGCTAATACTTTTGGCGCCACCAGCCTTCATCAATGCAGGTTGGGTTTTTCCTCTGCGTGTGAGCGTGGCTATGGCTAAGGGCACGCGGCTGCAAATGCCGCCTTCCTCGGGGCTGGGTCTGGGGGATGCGTTTCAGCGTGCCCTGCGGAGACCTACACGCACTTTGCAAAAAGCGAACCATTTTGTCAATCAATACTCTGATGGCTTCGAAATATCTCATCGTACTTCCTCTCAGAGCCCAAATATACCTGCCTGGCGAGCTGTTTTTCCTCCCTTTCCTTTTTATATTTTTCGAGTTCGGTACGGATAGCTTCGAACTCACAATTGCTTCTTCTCTTTGCTTTCATCGTTCATTGTGGGATGGGGACTCTACAATCTCACCATTCACATCCAGTAATGTAAGCACTTGTATGTATTAATTGTAAAAGAAAATTTTAAGTATTTAACCCTCAACTTGACCTTGGTTTCATTCAAACCTAAGATAGAAACCCGTTCTTCAAGGGTTTGTATTATTTGCAGTTAATATTCGTCACTTCAATTAGAAAGTAGAGCCAGAGAATCAGAGAAATTTGGATATTAGTGATGGGAAAAATTGGGGGTTACATTTATTTAACGTTCTCAGGACACCATAACCAAGGAGGAAATCCTTTGGTGTTTTCAGAGAAGTGTTTTGAGTTCCTCTCCAAGTTTGCAGTTGGAGTCAAAGCACAGAAGGATATTCTAACTTGGGTCCATCTGTGACTCTTGCCTGTGCCCCCAGCTTTCCCTCTGTGAAAGCTAAGATGTCATTCTAAGAACTGTTTATTGAAAGGTGGGGAGACAGAGAGGAAGAGAAACCTCAATGTGTTGCCTCTCATACATGTCCCAAACGGGCCAAACCCACAACCTAGGCATGTGCCCTGACGGGGAATCGAACCCACAACCTTTTGATTTACAGGATGGCACTCCAACCAGCTGAGCCACATCAGCTGGGGCAACACATTTCTTAGAGTAAAACATAAGTCAGGAGTCCATAAAACACACATCTTCTAAGTTCTTAATAATATGTTCATATAAAAGTTATTTTCAGATTAAACAAACTCTTCTCCAGTTGGCCCCACTAAGGCATAGAGATTAATTTGCTTAGTAAGTTGAGTAAATAAGAAGCTATTTGTACAACACGCAGATAAATGTCACAGATGCTGCGGAAACTGTCCCTCCCTGGAACGGGGATGTATCGAGAATCTCCGCTTCCTCTTAGCCGCCTTGTGTTATCGCGATGAATACAAAGAAATCTTGTAGTAGGTTTACTTAACACTGTGTTCCATCCTGAAAAAATAAAACTTAAACGTGTGTCTTAAGCAGTAACCTCATAAATAAGGCAAATAACCTCATAAAGGTCATCCCATTCGCTGTGTTTAGCTTTCTCCTTACGGTGCAGATGGACATTCAAAAGTAAAACAGGTAGGTAAAAAGGAATAAAAGCTGGGTAATTGTGATACGTCTTGACAAAAGCTGGTTTAGGAGTGAAAAACATTTGGAAAAGATATCTACAAAATTTTGTGAGTGATTTATGTCTGTGTGGTTGGCTTGGAAGTGATTTTCCTCTTTTTTGCCTCTCTGCATTTTTCAAGTATACTTTTTATCGTTTAAAAAATCTTTACATTTTAAAGATTCTATCAAGGATCTTTATAGTCAGGTTCAAGACACATCATAATCGGTTGCTAATTGAAAATAAGGCGCTCAAGTCATTTTCACTTTCACCTCAAGACAAAGAGGTTCGTGATCGCGTGCGGGCCCCTCCGCTCCCAGGCTCCCGCTCCGGGAAGCCCTCCCGGTCCCTCGGCCCCGGCCAGTTCTGCAGCTGCTCCCCGTGTTCACTCAGCAGCTCAGCCGCCTCTCTGTTCCCTGTGGAGCAGGAAGTGCAGCTCCCCCACCAGAATCACAGTCGCTTGCCACACTGTATTAATTTGGCCTGCCTTCGTATTGCTCGGTCGTGGCCTCCCCAAACTTTCGATTGCCGTCCGCGTTGCGCACGTGTGGCTCCCGCGGTCCTCTCGCTTTCGGAAAATCTCGAGCTGCTGAGACCGTTCGGCTGGAGTGCTCCTTCACCCCCTCTAGAAGGGGCCTCGGACCCGCGCTCCAGACTACGCTGACGCTGTGGCGATTGTGTCGGCCTTCACACTCACCCAGCAGGGACAGCCTTTCTTACTGGGTGATTTGAAACAATTTCCGTGCACCGAGTTCAAGGGGTGTCTCGCACTCTCTGCACCGGGATGTTGGAGGGAGGGGTTTCGTGCTGTCGGGGTTCTCACTAAGTTCCCTGAGCTTCCTCATAACCAGTGTTTTGAACTCCGTGCCATTCGGCTCTTTTTCTGGGGACTTCTCCCACTGTTCCACTTGGGGGCTGTTTCTCTGTCTCCCCGCTTGGGCTGCGTCTGCATCCGTCTCTGTGTGTGAGTCAGGTCTGCTGTGCCTTGGGAGGGTGGCCTTGGGTGGCAGGTGTCCTGTGGGCTCAGAGATGCCGTCTCCCTGGTCACCTGAGCTCTGTGCCCTGGGAGGGCCCCTGAGGGGGCTGTGTGAGCCCCCCTGCGGCCATGGAGCCTTGGCTGCCATCGGTCCGACCGGGGGTGAGGCTGCCGCCCACCGGCTGTGAGGACGGATCCGAAGGCCCTGCGTGAGCTGCTGTGGGCGCTGACTCTGTGTGAGCTGGACTCGCCCCAGGGGGTCAGGGGCCTGCCAAGGTCGCCCTTTGCGGGTGCCGCTGGGGGAGCTCCTTGGGTCATGCCCTGGACCACTGGTTGTGTTGGTTCTCAGGCCCCTTGGAAGAGAATCCAGCGCAGGTTGATTTCAGATGCTGCCTGTGACCAGCCCTGGGCTGCCTGTTTTGGGGCTACTAAGTGACTGTTGCTGTCACCACAGTTTGCGGGCACCTCTGCTGGGCCTGGGGGTGTGGGGGAGGGGCCCAGCTGCACATCAAGGCCAGCACTGGGATGGGGGGGGGCTGCAGGTCAGCAAAAGCACCAAGGCCCCCCAAGATGCACCCTCACCTGTTAAGCCTGGTCCCCGAAAGAGCCTCTGGCCGCACACCATTTGCTGGAGGAAGACTCTCAACGAGTCACCAGGTAGAAGAACTTAACGTTCTCCAGACTGATACAGATTCAAACTCCCGGCCCGGGCTGGGTCTGAAGCAGCTCAGCAACAGTCTCAGGGGACACCGAGGTCGCAGCCGCCCGCTCGGTGTCCTCGGGCTTGTCGGGGAGGCCGGGACCTGCTGCGTTCATCAGGGCCACAGAGGCCACGATTCGGCTTGTGAGTGGGGGCCCTGCACGGGAATGGTGCCTCCGGTCCGGCTGCGAGGGAAACCGGGCCCCGGCCGAGAGCCACCCCCTCGGATTGTCCCAGAGCCTGCCCGGGGCCTGCTGGAGAGTCCCCAGCCCCATCCCACTCCCGGTGCCTGCGACTGAGCACAGGCTCCGCAAAGCAGGGAAGCCGCTGGTGGGTCTCCTCGGGTGGGGCCCATGCGTCTCCGTGAAGGGGTGGGACACTGCTACTCTGGCTCCCAGGGGACAGGGTGCGGCTTCGGTGCTCTGGCCAGCCAGGGGCGGGGCGCAGCCTCCCGGCACTCCGAGTGTGCGTGTGCGGTGTAGCTGCGGGGGCGCCGCTCGGGGGAAGGGAAATGGCCTTGGCCCCGGGGCCATACAACGCCGCCGTCCCTGGTTCTCCCGAGTTTGCCCTCCAGATCCCTTCTGGAAAGTCCACCCCACAGGCTCAGGCAGCAGGCTCCTCCGCATGGCATGAGCTTGGCCAGGCAGGGGGACCGGGAATGGGAGGGGACATCTGTGTCATTCCCCCAGGCTGACGCAGTTTGGAGGGGGCGCCCCACCCAGGAAGGGTGGCATCCGTGGGTGTGTGGCAGAGCGGCCCCGGGGGCTGTCCCTTCAGCTCTCTTTCCAGAGCCACGCAGTCCAGAGTGTCCTCCTCACTAGACTCTAGTCCGCGTCAAGCCGCCCTCCCTCTGCCGGAGCCCAGGGCGAGGGGCTGCCGGTGAGAGCTTTTGTGTGCTGACCCCCTAAAAGGGTGCCCGGGTTCCTAGCAGACTCCCCTCCCTCCCGGGGGGACGTTGCCCCAACCAGATGTTTCGCAGGCACCTGTTCCTTGCTCTGTTGGTCTGAGCTGGAAAAGCTCAGCACCGGGTTCAGGCCCCCACGTTCCTTTGGGGGCCCTGTTGCAGCTGATGCATCCTCCTGGATTCTCAGCTGCCCCCCTGGGTACAGGGCCCTTTCCTCCCCTCCGCCCTCCCCACCAGTCTTGGAGTGACTCCTGTGAATCCTTGGTTGTACGACTTCTCTGTCCAGCTGGTCCTCAGTGGGTTGTTCGGGCCAATGGTCTCCACTTGACTTGTCGTTCCAGGTCTGGGAGGAGGCGTCACTTCCGCCCACTCCGCCTCCGTTTCTCCCCTCTTTCGTTGTGATTTTTCTAAAAATCTGTTGTGCAAACTGCATTTTCACCTTTCCCTCAAGCTTTGCGAGGCTTTAAAAGCTAATACTGAACAGGCAACTTATTCTGCTCCCAGAAGAAAATGTTTAAGTGATTCTACAACGGAGACGTCACTGAAAATTCTTCTGATCATTTAGTATCAAAATAACCTCGTTGGTGCCCTACCGAGGCCACAAATATGAATACATGGCAGAGCAGAAAATCGAAAAGCCTTGATCTAATCACCTGCTTGTAGTCATTGGCTCTGGGTCAGACATGAAAGCAGGAGCATCGGGGAGGCCACTCCCCGGGGGGAGGAGGGAGTCCGAAGCGCCGTGAATGAGAGCCCTTTTCCTTACAAGAGTCGGTCTCCTCGTGAGCAAACAAGCCAACACTGGTCCCATTCATGTAATCTTGAGTAACCTCGAGTAACCTCCAAAAAATGTGAGTGACTGAGTGAAGTTTAGAGAGCGTAGAACAGCTTTTTTCCAAAGAAGAGGAAACTAAACTCACAGATAAATTCTCAGGAACTCAGGAGCCAGGCTGGGTATTTTCCAATTAGTATCCTGAATGTATTTCCGCTGAAAAAAAAAAAAAAACTCCCTGTCTGGCACCCTTCCTGCAGCTGAAAGAGATGGGATTGTTTATTTTCAATGTCAAGAGCACTGCTGGGCTGAGGGTTTCGACACAAGTGGAAGCTTGTTTGCTTTCTCAGGAAACAGGGTCTCTTCACTGAGAATCGTTATAATCCATGGGGGAAAAAAAGTTAAATTCACAAAACAAAGAACAAAAAACTAGACAAACTTTTAAATAACACATGGGCCAGGAAGAAGTCTCAAGAGATGTTAACATTTTAAACTAGATTAAAATTAAAATGAAACTTGAAATTTGTGGAATTCAGCAAAGTCAGATGGGAAGGGAAATTTATGTCATTGAATGCATGTATGGGGGGGGGGGGAAGAGCCAGAATTAACCATCTACATTTTTTTCCTTAAGAAGCTAGAAAAATCACAGTAAAGTAAATTCAGAGTAAGCAGAAGAAAATAAATAATACAAATTAGAGCAAAAATCATGGAAATTGAAAATGAAAAATTGATAGAGAAAATTTTGTTAAAAGCTGATTCTTTGGAAATATTGGAAAGTTGATAAGCCTCTAGCCAGGTTAACTAAGTAAAAAAGAGAGAGAGAGAAGACACAAAGTACTGATATCAGAAAGAAGGACATTAAAAGAACAATAGGGTATCATTGTGAATAATACTATTGCTCACAGATTTGATAACATACATGAAATAGACCAAGTATTTGAAGAACACACTCTACCAAAACTTACACAGGAAGAAATAAGTTTATATCTATTAAAAAATTGAACCTATAATTAATAATATCTGAAAACAAAAGTCACCAGACCCTCGTAGGTTCACAGGGGAATTCTACCAAACATTTAAGGAAGGAATTATGTCAATTTTTTATAATCTCTCCCAGAAAAGCAGAGGAAACACTTCCTAACTCATTCTCTGAGGCCAGAAATATCCTAATACAAAAGCAACGACCTTACAATAAAGGTCAACCACAGACCAATATCTCTCATGAACATAAATGCAAAAAGCATCAATGCAATATTATCAAATGGAATCCAACAACAAATACAAAATATTATGTGCCTTGGCTTGTGGAATTTATCCCAGGTATATAGACTTGTTTCAACATTTGACGAACACTAAGGTTATCCATCACATCAGCAGGCTACAAAACAAAAATGACATGATTATATAAATAGATGCAGAAAAATCATTTGACAAAATCCAGCACTCATTTATAATTTTTAAAAAATCTCAGCAAATTATATACAGGAGAACTTCCTCACCTTAATATAGCTAATAATGTACCCAATGGTGAGAAATTAGATGCTTTTCTGCTATGATGAGGAACAGAGAAAGGACAACCCTCCTCACCACTCCCATTCAACGTCACACTGGAAATCCTAGCTAATGCAATAAGACAAGAAAAGGAAGTAACACATACACGGACTTGGAAACTGAAATAAGAAAGATAGAGCTAGATTGATGGTACAGAGAGAAGAAATGCAATAGGATTTGGAGATACAGACTTTTGGGTTTTGAAAGAGAGCACCTTGAGTACACCTACAATCTGGGAGGAACAAGTTATAGAAACAAAGATGTTTGCGATATAGAATACAGAGACAATAGCACATAGAGCAATGTCCCACAGGACAAGCAGGGGACAGTGTATAGCATATAGGTAAAGGAAGTCACAAAGGCAGTGGAAGTAGAATAACGAGTTAGTGACTCGCAGAGATTCTGGGGTTTTCTATCTTAAAAAAACCACCCACACAAATTACCTACTTTCATGCACTCAAGAAGTTAGTTTTTTCCTCTGAGCCTCTGCTGAAATAACCATTTCAATAAACATTTTCATTGTCCTCCATGCTACCCCCTTCCCATCCCCAACTCCTAATTTTATATGAAATTATTAAGTGTATTCTGCTTTATCAACATGAAATTTCTAAAGACACTTTTCACTTCCCCGAAGTCAACTGCGACACAATTTCATGGAGGAAATAAATAATGCTGATTGATTGTAATGATGACTACTAACTAAGCAAAACATGTCTGCTGTGATGCTTCACCTCATTCTAGCTGGAAACACGCTTAGTACTTGTGCCTGTTACACCAGCAGGCAACTTTTAAAGGGAGAAGTTTGTTTAGAAACTATTCTTAAACTGGTTTCTAACATGAGGTAAATTTATTCAGTCTGGTTAAATGGGGGAGAAGTAATTTAGACATTTTATGCTTGTAAAACTTTACTGGTAAAATATAACCTAGGCTAAAGAAAAATTGGCTCACAGATTATAGTAACTCATTGGAAGTTGGGCGGTGGAATCTGTTTCCTGGCAAAGGTTTCCTCCTAGAATTTAGAAAAAAAAAATTTAGCTGAAGCCAAGTTAAAAAAAAAAATAACTCTAGTATGCCATATTTGAGAATGTAAAGTAAGCAGAACTGTAGTTTGACTTAATAGCTTTATTTATAAATGAGTACCAGACTAGTTTATCATCATCACCTTTATCACCAGGACCCCCATCCAAGGGTTCCAGTGCCAGGAAGAGAGTCCCCACAACTTCTGATATAAAAATCCCAGGGATTGCAGCTGAGGGAGAAAGAGGCCGAGAGAGTCCCTGGCAGTTCCTCCTAAAGGCCCACGTACAGACTCACTTGGATGCCCTGCTTTTGAGCTCCAGCCCCGGGGCAGCAGCTGGAAAGGCACCAAGGACTTATGGAAAGGAGCTGAATTATCTGGCAGCAGGACGGGGGCTGGAGGGGCAGCTTTCTCCCACACAAACTTGCTGGTAGAGGTCATTGTTCCTTTGCCGAGCACCCCCTGCCCCAGCCCAGAGGTGCCAGGCAGGTACTTTACCTGAGCCTCCGTGAACATTGCTAGCACTGTTTGTCCTGCCCTGCTCATTGTCTGAGACCCCACCCCACCCAGCTTGTGGGCTCACCCAGCTAATGGGCCTTTCCAAACCATTTCCAGTGGGTTTTCCATAGGAATGGCCTGTCTTGGCTCATGCTTCACAGTTTCCTAAAATCTCTCAAACAGCATCTGGACCCGGCATGGCCCCTACTTCTTGCTAAGCAGCCCCAGGCTGGGCACTAGCAGCAGCCAGGCTTGGCTCACAGTCTGGCCCCTCCTGGGCACCTCCAAGCCCAGCACAAGTAGCAGCCATCTGCAGTTCACTTTGTACTTCACGCCAGGTAACCCAGAGCAGGGTGGGCTCAGGTGACAGCCGACCTTGGCTACACTTCCCCAGGGACACCAGGGCCAGCACACCTGACGGACAGCTTCAGACTATGCTGAATCACCACCCAACCACCTCCATGAGGGACACACTCAAGGGGTGGACTGAGTGGGCACCGGAGCCCCGCTGAAGTAAGTCCTGTCCACAGGGTGGGTTCCTGCACAGCTGATCCTCCATGGCGGCTGCAGTCAGTCTTCACAGACAGTCGGCCTGGGGGTAAATCCCTCCCATTGCTGTGCCAACAGCCATCAAGGCTTAACTACAACAGGAAGGTGTACACAGCCCACACAACAGGGGTGGTGCCCCTGGGGTGCCCAGCTAGGGTGACTGACAAGGGCCACCAGGCCCTACATTGGAGCCTGCGACCAAGACCAGGAGACATGGCAGCTCTACCTGACACATAAAAACGAACACAGGAAAGTAGCCAGAATGCGGAGACAAAGAAGCGTTCCCAAATGAAAGAACAGAACAAAACTCTGGAAAAAGAACTCAGGGAAATGGGGACAAGCAATCTACCAGATACAGGGTTCAAAGTACTGGTTAGAAGGATGCCCAAGGAACTTAGGGGAAGAGTAGATGAACTTAATAAGAACTTCAACAAAAAGATAGGAAATATAAAAATGGAGATAGAAAACATCAAAAAGAACCAGCCATAAATGAATGATACATTAACCGAAATAAGAATACATTGCAGGGAATCAATAGTGGAATAGAGGAAACAGAGGATGGAATCATAGTTTGGGAAGATAAGGAAGCAGAAAACGTGCAAACAGTACAGCAAAAGAAACAAAGAATAAAGAACAAGGTGGTATAAGGCACCTCTGGGACAACTTCATGAATACCAACATTCACATTATGGAGAGATGGAAGAAGAGAGAGAGCAGGAAACGGAAAACCTATGTAAAAAAAAAAAAATTGTGAGGGAAAACTTTCCTAACCTGGTGAAGGAAATAAACACACAAGTTCAGGAAGCTCAGAGAGTCCAAAACAAGGTTAACCCAAAGAAGCCCCTACCAAGTCATATTGTAATTAAAATGTCAAAGGTTAAATAAAGACAGAATCTTAAAAACAGTCAGAGAAAAGCAATTACTTACCTACAAGGGAGTTCCCATAAGACTGTCAGTTGATTTCTCAACAGAAACTTCCCAGGCCAAAAGGAATTGGCAAGACATATTTAAAGTGATTAAAAGCAAAGATCTAAAATCAAGATTACTCCACCCAGCAAAGCTGTCACATAGAATCAGGCAGATAAAGAACTTCCCAGGCAAGAAAAAGCTATAGGAGTTCATTCAAACCCGCATTACAAGAAATGTGAAAGGATCCTTTTAAGAAGAAAAGTGATAAAAAATATAAATATTTAAATTTTAATAACTACATATCTATCAACAATTACTTTCAATGCAAATGGATTAAATGGTCCAATCGAAAGACAACGTGGAAGCTGAATGAATAAGAAAACAAGACCTTTGCATACGCTGTCTACCAGAGACTCACTTCAGATCAAAAGACACAGAGACTGAAAGTAAAGGGATGGAAAAAGATATTTCATGAAAATAGAAACAAACAAAAAAAAAACTGGGGTAGCAATACTTATGGAAGACAAAATAGACTTTAAAACAAAAGTTCTATAACAAGAGACAAAAAAAATAAATAAAAAAGACCCAGCAATTTTACTTTATCCAAAGAACCCCAAAACACTAAATCGAAAAGACATATACATCCATATGTTTACTGTGGCATTTTCTGGAAGGAACCTAAGTGCCCATCGACATGGAAATGGATAAAGAAGTGCTGCCTACATGCAAGGGAACCCGACTCAGCCACAACGAAGAAGGAAATTTAGTCGTCGGCAACAAAACGGTCCAGCCTGTAGGGTGATGTGCTAAGTGAAACAAGTCAGACAGAGGAAGACAAATACCATTTGATTTTGCGTACACGTGGAACCGAAAAAAGAAACTAAATGAACAGGCAGAACAAAACCAGAATCACAGATGCAGAGAACATTTTAACAATCGCCAGACTGGGGTGGGGGGCGTTGTTGAGGGGCCTGGGTGGGAAAGGTGAAGGGGTTAAGAGGTACCAATGGGCGGTGGTGGAACAGCCACGGGGGTGCAACGCACAGCGTGGGGAACCTGTTCAATAACGTTTAATAACTGTGTGGGGTGTCAGGTGGGCACCAGGCTAATTGGGGCGATCACTTCAAATTAAATAATGTCTAATCATTGGGTTGTACACATGAAACTAACACAATATTGTATATTGATTGTAATTAAATACTCAAAATCATTTAAAGTCAAAAAAAGAAATTCCGTATAGTATTGAAATGCCGTATGCGTTTGAAGACTTTAAATTTAAGGCAACAATCATCTTAGAACTGTGAAACTTTCCAGCTCCCGTCTGGTGGAGACTTACAGGAGACAACTGGGCTCTTTGAGTGTTGCTAACCCCAGACAAAGACAGAGAAGTGGGCAGGGGAGTTAAGGTCAATGTCAAAAGAGGGGTCGAGGTCCTGGAGCAGGAACTGAGAACAGGGAACCCAGAGCTGCGACCTTCCGCGAGCATGGTGGACAGAGTCACCCAGGACAAAGGCAGAACTCGGAGGGAAGACGAAAGCAGGAAGTCACATGCCAAACCCTCCCCATCATCCACAGACTAGAACTCATTCCTTTGCTGGTATCACTCACAGGTTTTATTTGGGAGACGGTTAGAATCCATTTCCCAGGCGTAGTGACGGTCCTAGCAAGTGACTGCTGGCGGGCGGACAGCGGAGGAAACGTAATAAGCACCGAAAATTAACAAGGAGCAAGAGCATCAAAGCATAAAAGTCTAGGATCACTTACGATGGAGAAAAAATGGCCCTGCAGACATCAGAGATGCTGGAAGGAGATATCAGACGCACAGCGCGATATCATCATAAAATTTCAGCAGTCCGCACAACCTGGCATCCGCCCTCCCTTGGGGAGTTTTCCCAGATTCCGTTTCTACGGCTACCTAACAAAGAGATCAGACGACGTGATCTCTGAATTTATTTCCAGCTCAAAATATCTATGTCTGTCCCTAGTGGTGGGCTTGATATATCAGGAAAAGATTTTTATTTAGGAAGGGATTATGCTACATGTTTTGTAAAAATCTCATCAAAACAACTTAAACTAAAATGTCACAATGGTTCATTTCAATCGTTTGAACATTTTCCCTGTGTTAGATGTTGCAAGTCCTGAAAATGGACACAGATGGAGAGGGAACCGCAGTAGAAACCTAGCCGAATTCTCTACCCCGGAATCCCCAGAGCCCACTGTCCCCCGTGAGCATGCTGTGGATTGGCTGCGTTAACTGTGTGCCCCAATTAGGGTGTGAATTCCTACAAGGCAACCTTACGCAGCGGTCCGTTCTTCTTCCCCAAGGCGGCTCCCTCAGCTCTGGGTATAAAGCAGACACTGAATATTTTCAACATCTGAAGTATTCTCTGAAGTTTCAGAAGACAAAGAACACTATTACACCCACACACGGAGTAGCCAAGAGCTACAGCCCAGAGCCAGTAACTGTCTTACTGATTTCAACAGAAAAACATTTAGTGAGACTCCTGATATGTACATCAAAGAGGTTGTTTTTTTTTCCCCCTGTAACGTTAAAATGGAATTTTGCACATCAAACAAACCTATCTCTAGCCTTACGCATTTCTGGCTCATATATCACGGACTGCAAAGGCTTTTGAAACAGTGTTTGCTCCTGATCTGCTTTCCAGTCATCCAACAATGAAAAAGCAGAACAAGCAAAAACAGCCTGGGTTTACAACTGTGCCCAGAGACCGAGATTTCAGATTATTCTTCTTATTTTGTCCAGCGTTTTCCAATAGAGTCATAAAACGGATTGTGAAGCGGTTTAAGAAAAGGAGAGTTTATTTTTTAAAGAATACGAAATGGAAAAGGGGAAGGGTTTAGAGCAACAAGTATGAAGGACACAAGGACGAAAGCTGGGGGGGGGTGTGGAAATGGGAGGGAGCTGGGGAGGGCTGGGGCGGTGGGCTGGGATGGGAGTAGAAGACAGAAAACTGTATAAGAACTACAATTAAAATAAAACTTAAAAAGAATGCGAAATGAGGGGCTAAGATGACAGCAATTCTGCAGCCCGAGGTCAATGCTGAGGTGAGCAGGTAGACACCCACCCCACTGCCAGCACCTAGAGCTTCCCCCAGGCTTGGCAGACAGGGGCAGAATTTGGGGGCCCCAGCATGCTGGCGCGGCCCTCGGGGGCCACGCTGGTCGAGGCTCGTCTCCCCAGGGAGCACGAGGGAGTTCTGAAGGACCCTCAAGAACAAATATGAAACACATGTCAGGGGAACCGGGCGTCGGTGAAACAAAACGCACAACATTTTCTACCACAGGCATGAAATGTCTTTTACGCTCCCGGGGCTCGCTGGCATTGACAGAAAAGTAAAACCCTTTGTTTATCTTTCTGTAGGTCAAGACCTGACACCATTTCAACAGATTGACCAAACGTGGACATAACCCACATTTGGACACATGTTTCTTTATCATTAAGTCAATGCAGCTCATGTCCTAAGACACTAAAGATGCAGAGGAATAGGGGGAAATCACGTAAACAGAGGCGCAGAGATCGCCAGTGAGCAAACACACCGCTGCTAACCGGATGGGGGCTGGGCCCGGGGCTCCTCCCTGGGAGTCTAACCCCCTCCCCACCCTAGGGCACTGCTGGGGTCGCACGTCAACACACCCACCGCCAGTGAAACCCCTCTTCTAGGGAAAGGCATTTTCCTTGTTCAGAATTAAATCTGGACCACGCTTTGTAAAGGGTGACCGCAGTGAGAGATTTATGTTTTGTATCATGCTCTGGAAAGTGTTCTTTTACGGCGCTGTAATTAATCAGGGGTGAAATAACATTGATTAGATTAGTTTTGGTTGCTATGACACGTTGACACAGCTGCAGAGGTACAGAAGAACACGGTGTCACCCGCAGCTGCCGACCCGGAACGGCCACCCTCCTGCCCCCATCCCTAATTCTGAAGTGCCAAGAGGGAGAGACTTCTCAGGGTGCAATCGTTCGGAGAGTTACAGGTGCCACCTCCCAAGCCGTGCTTGCTGCTCTCGGTTTGTTTTAGAGACTTCCAAAACTCTGTAAGGCCACACCAATTTTAATCTCAATACAGCACGAAGCATAAAAAATTCTGCTGCTGCTATTCCAACCACCAAAGAACTCTGGGTGTTTAAACAGGCCTCTCTGGAAAAAGTAGGTATCTGTAGTCAATTAGTGATACCCCCAATTTATTAATAGTGCAAATCAGGTACCAATAGGTCCTCAAGATGTCGGACATTCCCCGCACGTGGTCCACAGAGTCCGACCCCCACTGCATCGTTACACACCGATGGCCACCATCGGCCAGAGAGTTCACCGCATGGGTCGTGGGAAGTGACAGTGGGGCACCACCAGCACGGTCTGCAGGGGCCTCAGGGGAGCGTCCCACAGTTTGGGATTACACACAGTGGGGACAGCTGTCCCATTTTTCCAATACCCCTGACAGCTATCCCAGAGCTAGAAAGGGGGCCAAATATTAACTCTCTCCCTTCCCTAACTACCCTCCAAGAGTGCGTTCGATCACACGTTATCTCAAAATCAAGACATTTACATATTGATATCGAAAAGCTATCCTATCATGTGATGATTCAAAACTCCTTATAATTATGATGACGTGAGAGCTGCTAAAATTCTCTCTTGTACCAAATGCATACAATTAGATATGAGTGCCTCTTATAAAAGAAAACGTGACCATTCAAAGTGGGGCCCGTTGGAGGGGAGACGCTCATCACGCTCAGGCTCCCCACAGTCGTACCGCGTTGTCCTCCTCGGCGGTCTCCTCTCCGGTTCCTTCTAGGGCGCCGTCTTGTCTTGATTCTCCGCGTGTTCCTCCTTTCCAGCACCCGCCGGGCCTTTCCTTCCTCCGCTTCCCCGTCCGTGCTGGTGAGTCTCCGGGCTTCAACTCAAGAATTTTCAGTCGTCTCATTCCACATGCCTTCCTCGGATGGTGGCATCTATTTTCACTTATAGAGCTGTTACCTACATGCTGATTCTCACACGCACACGCACACGCACACACACACTCATGCACGCACACACTTCAGGGCTTCCTTTGTTAACCTAACAGATAGCACATGCTTTCAGTGCCTTCTGGGACCTGGGCTCTATTCTACGTGCTGGATATACAACAATGAATACATGAAAAAAATCTCTTGTCCTTATGAAACTACATTCCAGTTGATGGAGAAAGGACAATAGACACATGAGTAAAATCTACAATATATCAGATGATGACAAATGCTGTGGCAAGAGTCACGCGAAGAGAGGACGGTGGTTCTTTTCTGCGCTTTTGAAACCCGGATACAGGTGGGTGAAATAAATGTTCTCTGCGCGTGTTTGCTGGGCCTCGTGCGACAGCGGCAACACAATAGCTCGGACCTTGAATTATCCCAAAAAGATTAAAAATCTTCTTTCGTTCGAAAGTCCTCAGAGCTTCTCCAGATGCTACATTTAAAGTATGAATCATGCCCCAAATCAGCAAAGTCTTTTTTTACTAGGAAAGAATTTAAATTTCACCTCAATGAGGTGAAAGGCAAATGATCTACTCCAATTATTCATTCAGACATCTGGGCATGACTGCATGCGATAAATCAAGCTAGCAGGCGTGTCCCCATGTAACACCTCAGGTACGATGAATCACGTTAAGGAGCACCGGGGGTGGGTGCCAGCAGACACGGAAGGGAGTGGGGATCCACACTGATCAGATTGCGGTCTGCACCCTCCTTTGCTACACGCTGCCCCATGAACCGCAGCCAGCTGCTCCCTCGCCGCCTCCCCACCCGCAGCATTTTGTACATCCACAGAATTTGTACAGACTTGCAGAAAGTTATGCACTGAAGAAAAGGCTTTGATCTCCTACCTACATCCTTCACCGACAGTTACTTTTTGACCCTGTAACAGAACAGCCTTGGAACCCTAACCAGTAACACACAAATAGCACGCTAATAACCATGAGTCTACAAACAAACAACAGCAATCCTGCCATGTATATATTTCCTTTAGAAATATTTTTGAAGACTAATGGTATTCCAGGACGATTCCGAACCAAAGAAAAGCTATGACGACCGTGGCTTCATGAGGAAATGGTGGTTTAGGAGACCCCATGCCAGAGAAGACCTGACATCTTCCCACCATTAGAAAAAACAGATCATCCCATGACCCGGTGAGATGTTCCTTAACCCAACGGTGCTCACCATTCTGCAGTGGGGAAGTGCACCACGTCAAACTAATATTTTGCACGCCCTCAGCTCACACCATGTTAGGTGTTGGCTACATCTCAGAGAAGCAGGGGAATCTCTCCCCGTCAGGGACGTGCCGCTCTCTCTGGAAGCCGGCCTTGTGTGTATGCCACGTTGTAAGTCCTTCCCACGTCTCACTTGTAATGGAAACTCAGATAATTCTCATTCATGACTGCGCTCTCCCTGATAATGGTACTACTGACTAGTAATATAGCAACAATTACATATTTATAACTTCACATCACACGTATAATTTCATCTACAGTGCATTTTACCAAGGAGCCCTGCCTTCAGGGAACATGTTCTGGGGACAAAGGGCTTATCTAGCCACCCTGCAGCTGAGCCCGGATTAACTGGAGTCCCCAACCCTTGCCAGGGAGTTTGCTGTCTGAAAAGCCATACACTTCATGTTCCTAAATGAAGTGGGGACTAAGAAGTATAATAACTACAAATATTTTCCTTAGATTTTAGAAATTTATGCTTTCAAATTCACAAAAACTATCTCACCCCTTTTTTTTGATTGCTGTAAGTTTTTATGAAAAGAATGTTCCTTCTTTTCACTTTTCAGGGCTTTTTCCCTTTATGTTGTTCATCAAAGTCAAATTGGAAGACTTTATTGAGAATTAGTCATGTTTATTGAGACTTTATGGAGCAATTCATAAAACAGATGAAAGTTTCCACACATTTCCAGTCAAAGAGCAAGATTTATTGATTACTTAATGCATGCGCTGACTCAATTATTTCAAGAAGTATTTATGCTGAAAGTGCCAAAGATGTTGTCGGGGTACCCGCAGGTACACGCGCACCCATGCAGCACCACGCCCTGCCAGGGGTGATCTGATCGACGGGAGTTCCCAGGGCGACAGTGCAGCCACAGCAAAACAGTGGGGCAGCTGCATATAGCATCGGAGTGGACCTGAGTCTGTTACGTGTGCCCTTCAGGTCCTTTTTACACACGCACATGTGCTCATTAAACTGGGACCATGGGAAAGCCACATGCGAAAGAATGAAACTAGACTATAGTATGTCCCCATGCACAAAAATTAACTGAAAATGGATCAAAGTCCTAAATATAAGGCCCCAAACAACAAATACATAGAAGAAAATACAGGTATTAAGCTTACAGACCCTGGTCTTGTAGAAGACTTTACGCTTTGACCCAAAAGGCGAATGAGATAAAGACCAAAGTGAACAAATGCGGATGTGTCAGACTAAAAAGCTTCTGCACAGCCAAAGAAACCGACAAGAAACCCAAAAGGCAACCAACCAACCGAATGCGAGAAGAGATTCACAAACAGCAGTTCTGACAAGGGGTCAATATCCGAAATACCTAAAGAACTCACACAACTCAACACCCAACAAACAAACAATCCAATTTTTTAAAATAAGCAAAACATGGCAGAGGATCCGAACAGACACTTCTCTCAAGAAAACTTACAAGTGGCCGACAAATATATGAAAAGATGGTCAACTTCACTGGCTATGAGGGAAATGCGAATCAGAGCTACAAAGAAATACCTCCTCACACCTGTTAGAATGTCTGTTATCAACAGGACAGGTAGTAACAAGTGTGGGACAGGCTGTGGAGAGAAAGGAACCTCAGTCACTGCTGGTGGGAATGCAGACCGGTACAGCCCACTGTGGAAAAGTCTGGTGGTTCCTCAAAAAATTAAGAAGAGAGTTACCATATGACCCAGCCATCCCTCTTCTGACTACTCAAAAATTTGAAAACATTTGTTAGTAAAGATGTACATGCTCCTATGTTCACTGCAGCATTATTCACGGTGGCCAAGACCCGGAGACAAGCGAAGTGTCCCTCCACAGATGTTGGATTGAGAAGATGCGGTGCGTCTATGTGATGGAATGCTCCTCGGCCGCAAGCCTATTTGCAACAACGTGGATGGACCTTAAGAATGTCATGCTAAGCGAAGTCAGTCAGTCAGAAAAAGTTAAGAGTCACATGCTTTCACTCAGATGTGGGATATAAAACTGAAAGCAACAAATGACAAACAAAACAAATGAAAGCTCATAGACACAGACAACGGTGTGGTGGTGACCAGAGGAAAAGGGGGTGAGAGGGCGGTGAAGGGTGACAGGGGCCGCATCCACGGTGACGGAAGATGGTCTGACTTTGGGTGGCGGGCACACGATGCGGCGGCGTACGGATCGCGCGTCATGGAAATGCACGTGTGAAACCTATATGATCTTACTAACCACTGTCACCCCGATAAATCGAACTTAAAAAATTACAAAAAGTAATGATAAAAATAAAAACTAAATGAACCATGATACAATGTTACACTTCACATTTTTCTCGGTCACCGTTTTCCTGCAGCTGCCCCACCGTGTCCGCCGCCGTCACGTTTGCCGTCACACGCCGTGGAAGAGGCGCACTGTGGCTCAGTTACCTGTAGCGCTGAACTTCTCTATCGCTTCCAGGGCTTCACAGCCGCACGTGACGGTGCCCTGAGTGTATTCGAGCATTTGTATCTTCTCTGTATTTTAGAGGACATAAGCCCTGAGTGGCAGCCTTTAAAATACAGATGTAAGGTTTAGTGCTGGGACTTTCAAAGAAAAATTTTGACTCCTTAGTGGCTTTTTTTTTTTTTTTTTTTTTTTTTTTTTTTTTTTTGCTTAGTTTATATTCAGGATTGGACTCCACTGTCAAGACAGCTAAGAGGTGAAATGTGTGATATTTACACACTGCACTGAGTGGTTCAATACTCGTGAACTTAATCTCTCAGGGTCCACTAGGGGAACCCATCAACTCTATGATTATTTCTCTCTTGCTTTGGTTCACTAAAGCCTGTGGCGGGTACAATGAGTGTAATGTCCACCCAGATGTAAACATATAAAGACAGAGAGGTGCCTCTTCCAAAGAACAACCACAGAAGACCGGATGTTGCTCACAGCCATTCAAAGAGTGTACTTTTCCATTATCCCTACTCCTTCTCTGTCTTTCATCCTTTGACCAGGTTGAGTTTTGGACATGAAGACATCTAATAAGTAAATGTAATAATGCTCAGCTGTACTTGCTTTCACTTACCAACACCTACAGTTGGGTCAATGCAAATTTTAGCATTAAAACAGAATTACTGTCATCAGTAGCTTTGCTTAAAGGAATTCCCCCAAATAAGCAAATTTATTGACACGAAGTTAATGTATTTTGAACTGGACGAGTTCTTCAAACTTGGTGAAAATCTGGTCCTACAAACTGTGCCAGCAAATCTAAATGAATCGAGAAGTCTGTGTTCATTTGCTATGCTGATTCCTTCTCTTTAACTTGCTCTTTGCAGTTCGGTAGACTTAAATGGAGAAACAGAAAAACAACTAAAGCAAGTAATGCCAGAACTAGAAAACATTCTTGCATGCTAAATCAACAGTGGTATATGCCAACACTGGTCCCAAATATGCAATCTTTTAGAGTGGTGTAATACACAACATATTCCATTGATTTCCTTTGGAGAGAACAATGGAGTTTTCCAACTATACATTTTGTTAACCCTAACAAATCAGAGTTAACTCCTTTTATGCTTAAAAGCAGTCTTAAAACATTTTCTTCAGCTAAATCCATAGTTTTAAAAAAACCAATTATTATCATTTAATCATTTTTAAGCTCCCACAGAGAACTAAGTGTTGTCCAGTCTATTGACCAAGCAGTCAAGTCCTTATGGTGTTAAAAGTTTCTGCCTTGAGGGCAAATGTATATCAAGACCATTTTTCTCTCATATTAATGGAAATAAATAGACTCAAAAAGGGTATATACCTACAAACACATATTGACATAGTGTATTGGTGAAAAGAGAAGTCATACTAATTTCAGGCTGCGTGTTCATAAACTACAGGATTGGAAGCTGAAACACAGCCCTGATTCCAAAACCTTATAGAAGTTTAAAAGAAATTTTAAAAACAAAGCAAAGTCCATGGTAGATTAAGCATCCATACCAAAATCATACTAAACAGGGAGTTAAGAAATTCCAAAAAGGAATAAGACCACAAGGTGAAAAACAACAGCAACAGGAAGAATGGAAGATAAGAAAACAGCAAATAGGTCACAGACACAGGTTTGGACCTGAAAAGCTAATGGGTGAGTGTTGTACTTTCAAGCCCCTCTATTAGAAATGAACAGACACAACAGGTGGAAAATGAGCCAGGACATAGTTACACATAAGAACACTGTCCACCCACTGAATGACAGCAGAAAACACATTCTTCTCGAGTGTACGTGGAACAGTCAAGGTAGACCACATTCTGAGCCATAAACCAACCTTAACAAATTTTTAAAAATAGAAATCATACATTATGTGCTCACAGACTACAGTGATATTATTAATAAATTAGCAATCAATAATGAAAAGATGAATTTAAAATGCCAAAATACGTGCAGATCAAGCAATACACTTCAAAGTAACATATGGGTCAAGGGAGAAGTTCTAAGATGAATTTATTTTGACCTAAATGAAAATGAAAACATAACATTAAAATGTATGGAAGTTAAAGCTCTGGCTGGGTAGCTCAGTTGGTTAGAGCATTGTCCTGATTTGCCAAGGTTGTGGGTTCGATTCCAGGTCAGAGCACATACCAGAAACAACCAGTGAGTGCATAAGTCAGTGGAGCAACAAGTCAATGTTTCTCTCCCCCACCATCCTACAAATGTGTGTTAGGTAATGCCAAAAGAGAGAAATAATTATACCACACACTAAAAGAATAAAGTTTCATCTTCCGTTAAGAGAAAAAATAACTATGGAGGAAAAAAATTGAGGTACTGTATTTGAGGGAAGTTTTTATGATGAGATTATTACCATGAAAGGCTGTTAACAAACCACTGAAGAGCTTGGGGGTTTACTTAAAGTCAAACTAGACAAAAACTTCTATTTGTATTTTTAAAGTTATGAATTTTCCCCTAAAAGGGACATTTTGGAGAGCTAGGAAACTTTAAAGACAAAAAACAGAGTGGTTATGATAGAATTAATAGGGTCAATATTCACCAACAAAGATGTTATATTCCTGATTCACTCATGGGAAGTCAAATTTAGGTAAAACCATATAAATACTTGTTTGATTTTTCACTGGGAGAAGGAACATTAAATAAGATAAATTACTCCCATCGGAACACTCAGTAATGCATAAAGAGCTTGCCAAAAAACACAACAAACCTACTGGCAAGAATCCCAACACTGACTGACTCACTAAAAATTTTGGATAGAATCAACATGCATCGATTTTTGGCAGTCACGTGTTGGTTTGTTCATAAAGAAAAATAAGCTGTTGTGGACTTTTTTCCAAAGAGCATGTTTTAACTAGTGCCCTGAAGACACTTCACTATCTCCTCAGTATCTACAAAGATAACTGCGGACTAAGGGTCCGACTGTTGTATCTCAACTCCTGGTTCCTAATATGCCCAACAGAAAAGCTGAATAAGAGCGTACCCTGTGGGCTTAGGATTTTAATCATTCTGAAAGGTGACTAGGTTATTCCAAGTCCTTTTGAAAGACTGCAGTCATGCAGCTCTGAGATCACTGAATGGTGGTGAACGGAGTGCCCAAGAGTCCCAAAGGAGAGCATCACCTTATGGCTTCGTCCAATCACGAAATGCTCTGCATTGAAAGGGGTGGCTTCTATGGTTGATTGGCATGCCTCTCCCAAGATAGAGTTTCAATGTGGCACGTCCCAGCATACCACTGGTCATTTCAAAGACAGCGGAGTGAGTGGTATTTTGTGAAAAGCTGACGTGGTCTCTCAGACTGTGTGTATCTTTTCTAGGTTCCAACACTACCTGGGTCCAGAAATCAAATTAACATCGAGGGGAACCAGGCTGTAAGGAATAGGCTCAGGATGACATAGGGACTAGGAGGGAGGCGAATGGTTTGGAAACCAGTGACACCATGGGACTTGCTATTTGCGTCAGTCACGGAATCAAAGTGTCACCTTCACAGAATGAAGACACTTGGGAAATCTAATCTGTAATTAGACTTCTGCTTGATGGTGATCAGTTCAGGATAAACTGAACCTCAAGGTACTCCCACCAGACTGCAGTAACCTCGATTCTGTGTTACCCACTCTGCGGAGTGTAATTGCTGAACCAACCAGGAGGCTCACAACAGGGTGTTCGTTTATTTTGTTTCCTGGATCCCACGTTTACATGAATCATGCGGTGTTCGTCTTTCTCTGACTGACTTATTTCTCTGAGCACAATGCCCAAGATGTTGTATCAAGATCAGTGCACGACATAAGGAAATTGGATATGGGTTAAAGAAAGGTTTTTGGTTTCTGTAAAGAATATAGAGGAAGAAATTGTTCACAACATAAAAATGTTATAATGTCAGATTTATCGAGGTGATGAATAAACTGTACATTTGCCTTCAAAGGATTTATTATATACTTACTCTGTGTTAAATTCTGGTCGGTGCTGAAGACACAACAGCAGGCCAGCCAAGCGCGGCCCTGTCCTCATGGACCTTAGAGTCCAGCAAGGAAGCCAGATGGCACGGAAGTGACAACAGGAAGTGTGATGAGCCCTGGAAGAAGGGGAAAGGGGTCAGAACTCTCATCTGCCAGCGAGGAAAACACACACCACACACACACACACACACACACCCTGGTCTCAACCATAACGGGAATGTATTTGTCCACATAATGGAAGACGTCATGCATGCACATACCTGCAAGTGATGTTTGATGCAGGAGTTTCAATATGTCGCTAAAAAGGGTTCCTCTCTCCTCCTCTTTTGCGCCCTGCTCTGTGTTGGCTGCATTCTCCCCACAGCTACAGCAGCCAACCTCTCACACCCTCCCAGGCACCGTGGAGAAAAAAGCCACTTCCCCGACAGGGTCCCGAAAAAGCTGAGGGCCACTCCGATTGGATGAGCTTTGATTATATGCGCACCGTGAGCCAATGACCACAGCCTGAGAAATCAACATACTGATTGTCTAAGCCGATATCTGTGACAACGCTGTCACGGAAACCGCTTCAGTGTTCGGCACACTCAGCCAATGCGCCAGCCACTGCTTCTGTCTGGCCTAGACCTGGGTTCTGATGCGTCAGTGCCGTTATTGAACTTCGTAAAAAGGCTGAGTACCTCCCTGGCTTGCCTCGCCGTCCTTCTTTCCCAGGTAACCCCAATGCATGTAACAGAAATGGATTGGCAACAACTGCATTCACCCCTCTTTCTCTCCGTTGAACCTCACACGGCAAGAATCTAAATGAGATACTCTAACGTCCAATGCTGTAATCCAAGAATTGGGCACGTCGCCAAAGCAGGTAGTATTTAACATAAAGTATTATTATTATATGCCTGTTACACTTTGTGATATTACCTATGCATAGAGCCTTATGTTTTCCATGTCCCCTATAACTGGACAAGCATGAGAGCCACCCAGGGATGTAGCATTTATTTTTATTAAATCTCTTCCCAAGGGAAAGGAAAGGTGGTGTCAGGGAAACTAAAACAAGAGACCCTCTGGGCCAGGATCTCCCAATGAGACTCGGTCATCTGGGGATCCGCAACGATCTGATCAGCCCCAGAGATAACACGCGTCAAATGTCAAAAGATTCCTGCAGAATAGATTTTGAAAGTCCCTAGGAATCACGTATTTTTCCAAAACTTTCTGTTGTATTTGGGGAGAGAGAAGATGGAAATAAGGAAGAAGTGAAGTAACTCATAGAAAATAAGGGGAAAGAAAGTTAATTTTTTAACATCCGACATCAAACAACCTGACACAAGGGGCTTGTTTCTTTAAGGCACCAATTTACGAACTTCGAAGCGTGTCCGATCTCCTGGGCAACACACTCAACTAGGGATTCCGGGGCCCCCCTACTAGACGTTCTGATCCTGTGACTTTTTCGTGCAGCCTAAAATCCTGCATTTTTGCAGTGAGTGCTTTGGGCGATTCTGATGCTGCTGCTCCAAAAAACGGTACTAAGAGAAAAGGACTTTATGGCTAAACCACAGTGCACTGCTCTATCCGATGAAACCAGAGGTTTTACAACTACCCTGCAACAGCAGGGAGAGAGGACACATCGGTCCCATCTCTCGTTCACGGCCAGCTCCCACCAGTCGAAACGGGTCTGCTTCACCAAGGCGAGCCTGCAGGGAACAGACAGCAGGGATGTCGACCGGCTCTTGGACGCGCAGGCGGAGAGACAGCAGAACGCAAGGGCGTGCGGACCTGGAGAGTGAGCATCCCGGTGAGATGGTGCCTTTTGGAAGTGAGGACAGCAAGCAGGACTGTGTAAGACCAAGGCTCCCATCCAGAAGGTCACTTGGAGGTCAGATGTAGATGCTCTGGAGGAGCCGTGGGCTCAGCACAGCTGGCTCTCTCCGTGAGCACTTCAGCCCGCTTCCCTAACAGATCTTGAGTTCTGGCTGGTTTCCAAAATGATTCTGGGGCAGTTGGAATATCTCTTCTGCAGAAGCCGGGGCTAGTAGGGAATTGTGGTCACCCACATCTCCCCACGCAGATCCAGCTTCTGATTCATCGGGTGACATCGTGTGATGTAACCAGAGAAGAGAGCAAAGTATAATAAGCAAACTACTGTTCATGCAAATGCCTGTTCATTTTCAAGTCCAGCAGTAATCCAAGCAGTCTGCTGTGGCTTTATACTGCCCATTAATTTTTCTAACCAGTCTACCCCATAAAGTCGATTTCTGCTGGACTGGCAGAAATGGCTGTACTCTGCATTCTCACAAAGCCTAAACATCCTGGGGCGATAACTGGAGATCTAGGGGTTTTCATCTCCGAAACTTATAAATCCGGTTTTAGAAACATATCCATAAGACAGTTTTGACAATAATTCAAATGCCCTCCCAAATAATTTTCTTGTTGTTTTTTAAAAAGTTTTGGTTGTTTATGCTATTATGGTTGTCCTAACTTCCCCCTCTGCTGCCCTCCCCCGGGCCCTCTTTCCACAGTCAGTTCCCACACCGTCGCTCATGTCCATGGGTGATGTACGTACGTTCTTTAACCCCTTCACCTTCCAGCCATTCCCGCCCTTTCCCCTCTCCTCTGGCAGCTGTCAGTCTGTTCTCTGTGTCTGTGCCTCTGATTTTATGTTGCTCATTAGTTTATTTTGTTCCTTAGATTCCAGTTATAAGTGAGATCATATGGTATTTGTCCCTCACTGCCTGGCTTATTTAACTTAGTATAATGCTCTCCAGTTCCATCCATGCTGTCCCAAAAGGCAAGAATTCCTTCTTTTTTACTGCTGCGTAGTATTCCATGGTGTAAATGTACCACAGCTGTTTTATCCGGTCATCTACTGATGGGACTTGAACTGCTTCCAAATCTTGGTGATTGGAAATCATGCTGGTATGAACATAGGGGGACATGTATTCTTTTGAATTGGTGTTTCAGGGTTCTTAAATATATTCCCAGAAATGGAATTGCAATGTCAAAAAGCTGTTCCATTTTTAATTTTTTGAGGGAACTCCTTACTATTTTCCTCACCCCAGTCTGCATTCCCACCCACGGTGCACAAGGGTTCCCCTTTTCCCCACGTCCTCACCAGCACTTGTTGTTTGTTGATTTATTGATGGTAGCCATTCTGATAGGTGTGAGATGGTATCTCATTGCGCTTTTAATTTGCATCTCTCTGATGGCTGGTGATGCTGAGCATGTTTGCATATGTTTCTGGGCCCTCTGTATGGCCTCCTTGGAGAAGTGTCTGTTCAGGTCCTTTGTCCATTTTTAAATCGGGTCATTTGTCTTCCTGGCATTGAGTCGTATGAGTTCTTTATATATTTTGCAGAGTAAACCCTTGTCCGACGTATCATTGACAAATATGTTCTCCCATACGGTGGGTTCCCTTTTCATTTTACCAATGGTTTCTTTAGCTGTGCAGAAGATTTTCAACTTGGTGTCGTCCCCTTTGTTTATTTTTCCCTTTGTTTCCCTCGCCTTAGCAGGCATATCAGCAAAAATACTGCTACCAAAGTTATCTGAGATTTTACTGCCTGTGTTTTCCTCTAGAATTTTGATGGCATCGTCACTTATATTTCGGTCTTTTATGCATTGAGTTTATTCTGGTGTGTGGTGTAAGCCGGTGGTCTAGTTCCATTTTTTTCGCATGTAGCCGTCCAGCCCTCCTAGTGCCATTTATTGAAAAGATTGTCTTTACTCCATGGTATGTTCTTGTCTCCTTTGTCACGTGTTAATTGGCCATATAGGCGTGGGTTTATTTCTGGGCTCTTCAGTCTGTTCCATTGATCTACGCATCTGTTCTTATTCCAGTGCCAGACCATTTTGATTATGACGGCCTTGTAATAGAGTTTGATATCAGGTATTATGGTTCCACCTACTTTGTCCCGCTTTCTCCAGATTGCTGAGGCTATTCAGGGTCTTTTCGGGTTTTGTATAAACTTTTGGAGTATTTGTTCTGTATCTGTGAGTGTGTGTGTGTGAGGGTGTGTATGTGTAAGTATATAAAATGTAAGTAGAGTAAACGTCAAGTAAAAATATTTTTTATCTCAAATGGAAAACTATGTTTTTCTAAATAATGTTGATTTATTTTAGGAAGAGAGGGCAGAAGACCACCTGAAGGCACAGACTTGGAGTTGCATTTGAACCCCAACTTTGCTACCACTTTTGAGATTTGGGGTAAATTTCGTAAATCTCTAGCATCAGTGTGCCGGCTTCTGACACGGACGTGAGAGTGGCCTGCCTCACGGGATCACTGAGAGGATTCAGAAACACAAAGTGGGAAAAGTGCGTAATACAGAAACTGTTACACAGCAGGAAACACAACAACGACGTCAATCAAATATCCACCCTAAAAACACCAGTTAGGGAAAGAGGTCACATTGCTTCACCCGTTTCTCATGGAATCCTTCAGAGAATCCAGTCAAGGGGTCGTCAAGACTATTCGGAAATGTGTGAAGCGACCCTAAATCACCCTACACATGTGCACTTCCTGCACGTCACACACACGGGGACGGGGGACGGGGGGCGGGGGGCAGAGAACAACCTTGTGTCTGCTTGTAACTGTAACTTGCGGGACAGATGCCCACTCACAGATAGTTAGCTGCTGTCCCGGGCTGTGTAAGTCAAGGCGTGTAACACTTCCACGCGGCCCGGCCACTGCAAATGATGGTTGCGTGGACATGGAGGCGCACATATCTTTTCAAATTAGTGGGTTGTTTGTTTTTTGCTTTTTGTTTTTTAAGACAAATACCCAGAAGAGGAACTGCTGGGTCAGGTGGTAGCTCTAGCTCCAGTTTTCTGAGGCAGCTCCCCGTCGTTTCCCACAGGGCTGCGCACAGGTACAGTGCTCGGGGGTTCTCCGCTCTCCACCTCCTGGCCCACACTTGCTCTTTCTTATCTTCTTGATAGCAGCCATTCTGCCAGGTAGGAGGTCACATCTCCCTGCAGTTGGGATTCTCATTTCCCTGAGGACTAGTGATGCTGAGCCTCTCTCTTATCATCTTCCTTGCTGGCCGTCTGGATGTCTTCCTGGGACAGAGGTCTCTTCGCATCTTCTGTGCATCTTCCAAGTCTCTTTATGTTTTATCCGGATGTTTCTGGCCTCCTCTACACAGGCCCTGGTGGCCACTGTAAGTGATGCAGGAGGAGTATTGAGACACTTACTTCTGAACACAGCCTCTCCAAAAACACAGCACATCAAAATCATCGGCACAAAACCTGCAGATCAAAAATATATGGACCAGCCCTGGCTGGTATAGCTCAGTGGATTGAGCACGGACCTGTGAACCAAAGGATCGAAGTTCAATTCCCAGTCAGGACACATGCCTGGGTTGCAGGCCAGTTCTCAGGAAGGGACGCACAAGAGGCAACCACACATTGATATTTCTCTCCCTCTCTCTCTCCTTCCCTTCCCCGCTAAAGATAAATAAATAAAATGTTTTTAAAAATTATTAAAAAATATATATGCACCAGAAAATTTTAATGTAAAAATGTTCATAGAATATAGGTGTTATTTGAATCCCTCAAGTTTAGAATATAGAACTTTAATTTTGATTGCCTTTAGAAGGAATTTTCATATGTCATCAATCTGCTTCACACAACTTGAGATATCTTAAAGATTAGCTAGAAGTGTGGCAGAAATTAGCAGACTCTGTTCCGATTACCTTGTGCTAATACCACAGATGTACTTCCCAGCTCATAACATCAAACACCGTGCGAAGATAAAATAAGGCTAAGGGATAAATTGTAGAATGAGTTGCAAATGTTTTACAGCAGTGAAAAAAGGTGAAAAAAAATTTCAAGTTGTGAAGATTCTATGAAATATGTTGCCATTAAACTAAGCATGAAAGAATTCTTGACAAAGCCTTAGCTATTTCATTAGATAAAAAGTATCCCCTGAATATAGACTGATTAATGCTTCTCTCGCTTACTCTTTTTCACGGAAAAAGTTTCCGAGCGCCTTTACGGATCAGGGATCGTGGGAGGCACTGGGGACACCATGAACTTGGCACCTTCCTCCGCCCGTGAAAGCCGGCAGGGCTTCCTGCTGCTGGTGTAAGTGATGTGGCTTGTGGGAAGGCACGCTTCCCCAGGGCTGGTCTGACACGTTAGAAAGAACTGGAGAAA
This sequence comes from Anoura caudifer, assembly GCA_004027475.1. Taxonomy (NCBI): domain Eukaryota; kingdom Metazoa; phylum Chordata; class Mammalia; order Chiroptera; family Phyllostomidae; genus Anoura; species Anoura caudifer. Next base: position 56,142 of record PVKU01007298.1, read on the forward strand.
GTAAATTATGCATTTGCTTGAAGAGAGAATAATTTGAGTGCCCAAATTATTGAGGTGTTCGTCAGGCTGCGAGAAGGGCATGATTCGGAGACTGCGAAGGAAATCAGGGTAGCGTGGCTGACACCCCGGGGAGGGAGCCGCATTTTGAACCGAGCTCCGAGTGGAGGGTGTGTATGGCACGGAGGCTGGGTAGTGACCCCGAGGGACCCAGGACGGGCTCCGGGGTGCTGACCGTTGTCCCGTCTCTCCACACCGGCAGTAGTCACATGAGTGTGAGAATTTACTCAGCTGCATACGTACAGTCTGTATAGTTCCTGTGCAAGTAACGGTACGTGCCCAGAGCGATGCCAGGTAACAGGACACTGGGTGGTCTGCAGATTTAATCTGTGGGCTTCACTGGCCACCTGTGTGCGCGCCAAGGAGTGGGACGGGGCTTGGGGACAAGGTGCGCACCAGTCCAACCTCGCAGGTGCGAGCGAGGCCAAGGCTGGCCTGGGGTCGGGGCCAAGGGCGCCCCACCCGGGTACCCCGTGTCCCAGGCTCGCGTTATAGGAGAACATTTTGCTCAGTCCGAGGCTGTGGACCTGAACACAAAAGGCCGTTTCCGAGATGCCGCCCTGTACCGAACCTTCCGCTTCCCTGTGGCTGTTGACCTGTCACTGTCTCCATTACCAAGCGGAGGGCCTTTCTGGGCCACATCTAGGAGTCTCTAATTTTTTAAGTGGCTGAGCCTGGCCAAGCCCACAGCCCTAAGTACTTTTACTAGTCCCAGTACTGTCCACGGCAGACACGCTCTTCCCAGGGGAAAATCTGGCTTTTTGCTGTTTGCTTTGGCCGACAGACACCCGGTCAGGTTCGCAGGGGAAGATCAGAGTTCTCTGGCCACAGCATGGAGTGCATTTCCCACCCGGGGATGAGTGCCTTCGGATGGGAGTTTGCAGGTCTGGCAGACATGGGGGGCCCGGGCCAAACCAAACACGGCGTGGAAAACTCGGCTCAGACGGCGGCCCGTGGGCCCAGGCTCCGGCGGCCCGCCCACGTGCGCACCTGGCTCTCGTTAGTAGCACAGGGCAGCCGCCGGCAGCTCCACACACACTGTACCGAGTGTGCGCCTGGCCAGGAGGCGGGCTCGGAGGAGGACAGTCTGAGTGTTTCCAGGCACCCTCAACGCCAGGGCTACTTCAACCTTGTGCGCGTTTATATTTTGAGCATAAATGGATGGTGTGACCCACATGTCTAAACATTTTCCTTTTTATGCCGGGAGAAAAGGAACCTTCTTTCACATCCCTACCAGGTAGAAACAGTCAGAGGAGAGAGAAAACGTTACTTAAAGCCCATGTGCGTCCCCGCAGATCCTGCTTTCTCCCTCCCACCGGCTTCTCCCTCAGCTGCCAGTTCCCCGCTTAGGAACGGGGTCCGCCACCCTTGGCACCGTGACTATATATAAGTCATACCCCAAACGATGGAACATTTAGCCTTACATCCACATGTGTTCCTGTATGTTGAAATCTTCAGAAAGTGCGCTGTAGGGATGTCTTCAAATCGTGCCTGCACCACGAACACGTCGTGAAGAAAGGGAACACATGGCTTCTTCAAGGCTAACCCTGTACTTCCCGCAACTTCCACGTTACTGCTCTTCGCTGGTGCGGATAGTCAAGAGGTTTTTTTTTTTCTGTGCGTTCTTTAAAAGAAGGAGACATTTACCCACTGTGTCGAAAACCAGGGAGCACAATCAGACATGCATGCGGCAAACATTCATCGAGACAATCTCCCCAAAAAGGCGGAAAACCACTTCACTTACGTTATATTATAGTAGCCTTCGAGGAACAGCTGAAGATGGCAGATGATTCCCAAATGTGGAAAGAAGATTAATTACTAAAACTCAGTGAACTTCAAAGGGTTGTGCAGATATATAAATCGGATCCATTACATCACATGTGTGAGTCCCTCCGTCCCTGACAATGGCTGTAACATCCAATTTGCAAAAGGGTACACATTTCTGACAGACAAATTTGTGCAACTAGAGCAACACAGTTTTTCCAAGTGAATATATTCCCATTCACTTAAATAAAACTACGTGCTGTCCACATCTTGTTGTGCAAATAGTAAGGGAGGAGCCAAGAATGACGGTGAGCTGTCGGCTCGGACGGAGGTCACCTAACTTCCCCTGCGCTTCCTCACGCTTCCTCGGGACCCACGTCACCCCACTTTGCAGGGCAGCGCCGTAAAAATGCAGGATCCCAACCATTTTCCCCAGGAGGGGTGCGAGTCAGCACCCCTGGCTCCTGGCCGAGTTGCTCAGCTTTCCCCAGTGAGCATTCCCTAATGGTGAAAGGTTGCTGTTGTTTTGTTTGTTTGTTTGTTTGTTTGCCTTTTACTCCTCACCTGGGGGCAGTTTTTTCATTGCTTTTTAGAGAGAGAAGGAAGGAGAGAGAGGACCATGGGTAGGTTGCCTCCTGTATGTGCCCTGACCGGGAATCAAACCCGCAACCCTTGGGCTAGGGCAGGAAGCTCTAACCCACCGAGCCACACCGACCAGGGCTAATGGCAAAAGGTTGAAGAGGGTGAAGGGACAGGTTATTCTGCTCAGCCTGGAAAATGTTTTGACTGAAATACTTTTTTATCTTTTTTCTCTAGAATAATAGCTACCCTTTCGATAGCCAGTCACGCTTTTCGGAGTGCTGCGCTGTGCTGTGGTTGAATCCTCACCGCAGCGCCGCTGGTTTATAGATGCGGGGACTGGGGTCGGCCGTGAAGCTAAGCCCCCCACTCCCGGCACCAAGCTTTTCCTCTTGACCACGGCCGCACGGAACACGGGGCAGAAAGAGAGGAGGCCGCTCGCGACGCCCTTCCCGGGGCGCGGTGAGCCAGACCTCACTCACCTCCCGGCCAGAGCTTGCCTCTCCGTCCCTCTCCATTACTGTCCCTGCCAAAGTTCCCGGTCACTAAATAACGGGAGATGGAGTGTAATAAATGTGACCTTCGTAGAGTTCAATCTGTAGCCATGATAAAGAATATACTTCTATATTTTTTATTTTCCAATGATTTTGTCTTCCTTGCTATTTCCAGAGTCCACGATGTAAGCAATCGCAAAAGAATACCTTTCGTTGCCATTTTAAAATCTGTTGAAAGAGGTGGGCGTTTTTCCAATGTCCACATTAGGCTGAGATTTTTCTCTCATGTTTTTTTTTGTTTTGCTTGAAAATCGCTTTATTTGTATGTAGCCAAGGGTTGAGGCAGAGCTAATTTGTAGCGTTCGTTTCAGCTGGTTTTGCTGGTGACGGGGACACCGGGATTGAGTCCAGCCGTGCCGGCCACGGCACCTCTCCGTCGCTCTGGTGGGGTCTCTCACGCATTCCTGTGTGCGTACACGCCCCGCCTCGGAGCAAGTTCTCGGGCCCAGAGGAGACCAGTTTCGTGAATTGAAGGGGGTCATCCAAAGGGAAAAGGAGGGGTGAAATTTAGGTTTCTGGTTCTTTTTGGACAGCACAGTCTAAGGCTTGGGCTGCCTCCAAACAGCTGGACCGAACCAAGAGAGCAAGAGTGTATGTGTCAGCTTATCAATCTTTTAAAAAAATTTACTTGTCATAATGAAATGGACAAGGGAAGAGAATGAAGGACATACCACTCACAAGAAACAGTTAGAAAGCTAAAGTCACTTTAAGTAATTATTTTAGAAATGCATTTGAATCTTATGACGGGAATGATTATAAATCATTATTGCCACAGGAATTAAACTATCTTATCTCTGCATTGAAAGACTAACATTTTGGAAATATCAGTTCTTTTTGAATTACTTTACAGCTTTAAATTTTTCCAATAAGACCGGCAAAAGTTTTCATAGAATTTTAATGCCTGAAAAGGATTGTTGGCTTTATCTGGAAGGCTAATCATACAAAAACAGCAAAGACACTTATTCTCAAAGGAAGTAGGGACTCACATACGGCAATTACTGAAATTCTTATGAGATGATAATAGTTTTTAAAATTATTCTAGCATGAGAATAAGTGGGCAAGTCACCTTACTTTGAAAAAATATTCTGCAATATGCCAGGGAAAGCGACAGAGATGCTGCCACTCGCTGAGTGTCCCTGAGCCTCGGGGAGAGAAAACATCTGCATTTCGAGGAAGACCCAGCCACAGAGGAGAGAGAGGACGTGGGGAGGGAGAAAGGACGAGGCCGAGACGGTTGGACAAAGGAGAAAGAAGAACCCGAGCTGCAGAGAGCGAGAAGAAGCGGGGGTGCGGAGCTGAGCCGGCCTCCCCACAGTCCCTCGAGGGAATCGAGGGAATCACGAGGAAGAAACAGGAGGGGTAGCAACTAGAAACACTCTTCTTCACCAAGTCTCTCCACGTATCTGCCATCTGCTCTTCACTCACTGTCTGAAGCCCGTGCCAGCTGTTGGGGTGGCCCCAAAGTTGGTTGTTTGCTTCCGTGAGACGGCTCCGGGGGTGTTCGGCTGTCTCTAACTTCATTCCCAACAAGTGCGTTAGACTGTGTGGTGACAGCTGTCCTATAAGCGTGCATTAATGAAACACTTATCAAAATTGGTGGATTCTGTGTAGCCGCTCTAATGTGGAAGATGCAAGAAAATATGCAACATTTGCAGCATATTTTGCTTTATTAATTCAAGAAAGGTAAAAATGCAACTGAAACGCAGAAAAAGATTTGTGCAGCGCATGGAAAAGGTGCTGTGACTGATCGAACGTGTCAAAAGTGGTTTTCGAAGTTTCTTGCTGGAGATTTCTCGCTGGACGATGCCCCACGGTCGGGCAGACCAGGTGAAGTTGACAGCGATCAAATCAAGGCATTAATCAAGAACAACCACAGTTCTACCAGGTGGGAGACAGCCGACATACTCAAAATATCCAAGTCAGTAAAGTTATTGGTGAAAATGAAAAATACGTCTTTTATTTTACAGAAAAAAAACCTAAACGGAGTGTTTGGCCAACCCAGTATTTACCCTACATTGTAGCTCTGTGTTAAGATAGTAAGAGAAGAAAGGAAAGGAAGCTTCCTCTGCTCCCTCTCTCTCTCTCTTCCCTCTCCCCGCCCATCCCTCTTCCCCACGTCAGACCTTCAGAAAGAAGAAAATCTCACCCAGGTGGTCGGCACCTGAGTAACACCTCAGGAGTGTGCTTCTCTCAAGACCCTTTGTTGTCAAACTGACCAAACACAGTCAGTGTGATGATGAGTAACTTGAGCACATGCAAGAAATCAACTTCCAAGTATCTGTTTAATTAGCTGCAGCATGACCAGTTTGTAGTAACATACATAATAAAAACTGGACTTTTCCCCTATTTTTAGAATTTTAGTGGCATGCTCCCTGTAATCACTTTAAAAACACGTTAAAGAATATTAAAATCCCAGGCAATAAAAAGCTGAAGTTCATCACCCCCAAACCAGTATTACAAAAAAAAAAAAAAATTAGAGGGTCTTTGAAGGAGGAGGAGGAGGAAAAAAAGAAGAAAAAGACTAAAACAATGAATCATAAAATGGCGACAAATATGCATATATCAAAAATGACTTTATTTTTTATTGTATTTTTCCCATTACCATTTATCCCCCGTGTGGTCTTCCACTCCCACCCACTCCCTTCCCACCCTGCCCCCCACCCCGATTATCACCACACTGCTGTCCATGTCCGTGAGTTCTTTCTCTCTTTCTTTCTTTCCTGTTCAATCCCGCCACCTCCACCCCCACAGCAGTCAGCCTGCCCTCCTTCCACAGGTCTGTCCCTGCGTGGCCTGTCGGTTCCGTTCGTTCACTAGATTCCACATAGGAGTGAAGTCATACGGTACTTGTTTTTCTCTGACTGGCTTCTTCCACCCTCCACATATGTTATGAATTTAACAGTACAGTGTTATAATGATTGCTCTAAACAAATTTGCCTTTTGAAGAAATGAGATGAATATACTGATAGGATCTTTCTGTTTTTCCCACAATTGCCATTTCTGTCGCCCCTCATTCCCCCAGTGGGTGTGAGTGACTGTCTGGTGTCACTTGTTTTCAAATTGAAAGGCTTTCTTCAGCATTTCATGTAAGACGTATTTTTGGTAACTAATCCTCTCCATCTTTGTTTATTTTAGTGTTCTCTTTTGTGCCCTTATGTTTGAAGGCGAGACTGCTTTGTACAGAATTGCTTGGATGGTTTTCCTTTTCCTCAGCACGTTGAATATGGTGCCTCACTGCCTTCTGACTTCAGTGTTTTCTGTGCAAAGTCAGCCGTCGCTTCTCCGTTGTTACCATGCACGTGATGAGATTGTTTTCTCTTGCTTCTTTCAAGGTTTTCTCTCTGTTTCTTGATAGCATGACTAGGATGCATCTAGACCTGCAGCTCCTTAGGTCGACGGATATTTTTCTTGGTTTTGTTGTACTTCTGGATTCTGTAGATTCAACTTTTTCATCAGACATGGGAAGTTTTCATCCATGACTCCTTCAAACGTGATTTCTGCCTCTTTATCTCCTCCTTTTCCGGGACGCCAGCATGTGTGCACTTCTTGTTGCCCACAGTTCTCTGGGGCTCTGTTCCTTTCCTTCCATTATTTTTCTTTCTGGTCTTCAGAATGGATAGAAGAACATTGATCTGTCTTCAAAGTCGCTGATTCCCTTTACTGTCATATCCAATCTTCCCTGGAACCCATGCGTAAAGTTGCCAGTTCACACAAATCCAAAGCTTCCACTTGGTTCTCTTTTATCATTTCTATACCTATTTTGTTGGATTATTCTCTACTTTCCTTCTGTTCTCTAAGCATGATGTTGCTTAGGTCTTTGCATATTGTCACCACAGCTGCTGAAAGTCTTCCTAAGTGAAGTGAAAAATCTAGGCAAACTCAGAGTGTTTCACCCAAGTGCTCCTCTTCCTGGGCGAGGGTCACACTTCCTCGCTTTTCCCACGTCCTCTGATTTCTGTTGAACACTGGACATGTCAGATAACACTCTGGAGCAACTCCAGATCGCCGTTTTGCTCTGCGAAGGTGTTGTCAATTATTTAATAACTGGCCGGACCAAAGCTGCGAAGTGCGTCTCCGTCAAAATGTCTCTACTCATTCTTTTTTTTTTCTTGTTTTCATTTTTAAGCCTGGTTTTCCCGGAATCACTGATGTGTTCACACAGGCTGGTGTTTGTGAGAAGACTTTTCACAGGTGTGCTGAAGGACCTCAAGCCTGCCAGGCCCCCTGCTCTCTCGATGGAGAGCCCCTTGACAAGGCAGGCCCCGGTCGAGCCAGCCCAGCCTCTACTGCCCGCCAAGCTCCCGGTGTCTCCTCCATGCCCGTGATATATTCCATCAGCCAGCAATGGTGCGGCAGCTTGGACTCACTTGTGTCTCTACACGCAGACAGCCTCTGGGCGACCTGGAATATGGGGAGAACTTATCGAACCCTGTGCCTGGTTCCCTTTCGGGACATCCTTGTGAACTCCTGGGCTAGTCCACCTGTCCACCGTCTATCCCAGATGGGACCACAGCCTCAGGGTAGCGGAGCGGCTGGTTCTCCTTGTTCCCATGGCAGCTGCGTTTTTGCTCAGGACTTTACAACAAGCACCAAGGGATTCACTCGAGAACTTAACCTGCGTTGTGAAGTCAGTTCTGAGTAGCTCCTTCGCGAGTCACTTAAGCGTGGCTATACCCACAGCGTGTTTTTTTAATCATCACAAATTTCTTTTCTATGAGGGGTCAATATGGAGTATGGAGCACCTGTTAGCACATTGATTCTAGATTCCGAATGCCTGAATTTTCACCCCAGCTCTTCCGTTATAAACTTGAAAAAATTACTATAAAATGGGACTGACAAAAATATTGTCTAAAAGATTGAAGAGAGGATGAAAGGAAATTGTGGGGTTAAAGCATTTGGCAGAGCGGCCCCTGTAGGCGATAAAGTTCTGGACCGCGAACACTTTGGGTCGTGACACTGCCCTGGCCCTGATCTTGCTGTCCTCACCTGAGCCCAACAGGCACCTGCCTGCGCCCGCCTTTCGGTGCTGGGGGGCTTCGTATTCCTCACGCTCATTCCCTCTGGGTGGGTGATGTTCCCGATACCAGTGCTGACACTCTGTGCGGAGACCCCACGCCCCGTTGACACATCCGGGTCAACGGCGCCTCCTCCGTGTGCGCGTTCCTCAGCTGTGTCTCCGCCGCTTGCACGCTGGTATTTATTTTCCCTCGTTCTAGATACTTTCGTGTGACTATGCCCAACCTGGGAGCTGCAAAGTTGAGGGCTCTCCCATCCCCACTTCTCGCAAGTCCGTGGTGGTGCTCTGCAGGGGCTGCGGAGGGAGCGACCCTTGGGCGGGCACACCCTCGATGTATTAGGAGATGTCTCGAGATTCCCTTCCACGCCTCCATTCCATAAAGCTCATTCCTTTCAGGTCGTTTCTTGTCTCTTGAGAGGGAGACTTGAACGATGCTTTGAGAGCTGAGCCGACCGTACCTCGCACAGCTGTGCTATTTAACTGTTTCATATTTAGTCCAAATAGGTTTATTTACGTTTGTTAGAAAAATTCAACCACTTGCCAGAATACTGGTTGATGACGTGAAAGAAATAAAGCACAGCTGCCGCAAATTTAAGACCTCGTTTATTTGGAATTCTTTATCCACGCAGTTCCTCTTCTAGAATCTATGCAAATTGAATTAAGCATCTTCTATGTGTTCTTGTGGAGTTTATAATCCAATCAGATGCTGCCATTAATAATAGGTTAAAACTGTCGGGTGCTTAGGTACCCCAGGCCTTACTCTAAGCACTTTCTATTATTTTATTTATGCTCACAACACCCCCGCGACTGTGGCACCAACATGACGCCAACTTCCCAAATGAGAGAAGCGTGGCCCAGGGAGATCAAGCGCCTCTCGCAGAGGCAGAGCCAGGAAAACACCAAGTAAGTCTGGCACCAGAGCCTGGGCCTTACCTGCCTGTCTCACCTCCACTCCCTAACACTGACCGACGTTGCCCGAGCACGCACCAGCTCTTCCCAGGCCGCACACAGGCATTGGGGTCAGTGCCTGGAGGCGTGACCCCTTCCCTCCTGACCACAGTGCTCAGAAGCTGCGGTATAAGGCCCATTTCAGAGACGGGGAAAATGAGGATGGAGAAATTAAGTGACCCACGAGGCCACAAGGTACGGATAGTGGGCCTGGGCTGTCAGCGAAGTGCAGGGAGTCGGGTGCACAGACGCTCCCCAGCACCTGGCGCTGGTTAGGTGGTAGGTTTAGAAAGTCCACAGAAGTTTCAGGATTTCTTCTCCTACCCTCTGCCAGAGAATCTCAGGGCGTGGTCGACGGGGGTCTAAGCAGAGTTAGGGTTTCATTCTAATTATTTCTAATAATGTAAACGTGTTTTTGTCTCCTGTTATATCCCATGAGCCGAGTAAAGTCCCTAGGCGGATGCCCCTGGCTCATTTGCATATGCTAATGATAGGCTAAGAAAAGCAAATCGGACCAGTGGGCCCGCGCTGCGAACTGGATCCGGAACACGCAACTGAATGAATGCAACTCAATGAAGTAAACACAAATTTTTTAAGGTTATGTTTCCTCAGACATGGAAATTATTTTGATCAGTTGAGCTGGTCATACATATCCTCACAAATACTTAATGTAACCAAAAGAACATTAAGTAGTGAGTGAGATTATTATATCAAAATACAAGCCTACCCAAAAACAAAACTCCAAAAAGTTGCCTTTTTTTTTTTTTTTTTGGTAAGGATTAGAAAATGCACTAGAGGAAAAGCGTAACTATGGAATATCTAATTATGTTGCTATCTTCCAGCAAAATTCACCATTAGTAACAATGTACTGAGACAGAGCTTGAAAATTCCAATGCTTTTTTAAAAAATTGAATTCCTCAGATTTATCCCTTGAAACTGTAGAGTATAATGATACTCTATATAACAGTGTACAAGCTTGAAAGTGAATTATTTTTTCTTTTTCCCTGGTAAAATCAATACCTCAAAATTTTGGAGGTTACCTATCATCAATTTCAGCCTCATTGGGGTGGGTAAAAACATGTTATTCCCGTTTGACTCGTCTGCACGTAATATTAGTATAAAAATAATTAAATGTAAATGGGATTAGGTAGAGAAAAACACAAACTCACTCAGGTTATGTTAATAATTACTGAACAGCACCCTACATCAGCGAAAGTTCTGCCTAATTAGAATGCGACCCCAAGTAGCCATGGGAAAGTGCTCGGGAGTAAATGCGATTCTAAACTATCTAAGGAAGAATTTTAAGAGCTAATGCTGGCCTCCAACCCTATGGATGAATTTTCCAAGCAGCTAAAAATAGGGATGTGTTAGCCAAGAGGTACGGTGATGTAGCAAGCAGCCCCTCAGCCTTCCCAGCTAGGAAAATGCGGCTTTCCCATCTGCCACTCAACAAGAACCAGATGGGAGAAAACCGGTGGCCACAAAGGGAAGGAAAGACATACAGCATGTTACAATTATGAGCTTCGGATGAACAAAGGGAGGGAGGAGAACATTTTAAAACAAAAAGGCAGTGTTTCTTCCATGAAAGCTCTCTCTCCTGAGTCAGGCAAACTGAGGATAAAAAGACATGATCTCAGAACATGGTCTCAGAATCGTTAAGGTCTCCTGGAATGGACTGGACTGTTTTTTTTTTTCATCTAGAAGACCACCCCCTTTCTCTTGGCCATAACACCCCAAACCCTTTGCCAGTCTCGGTACTTGCGGCTGTGCAGATGGACTCTGTGATTCATGTCGATTCAGCCCCTCTAGCCTCATCATCAGGGACAACACATCTCTCCCACTGGTCTGATTTGGAGTAAATCCTAGAGTTTGTGCAGAAACACTAAGAGAGCTGTGTTCTTCTTCACAGGAGTTGAGCAGAGGAAGCTACAGGTTAAATGTTGCCAACAGCACATGAAAGTAAAAGGAAACCTCTCAGCAAGAGAGTAGGCTGAAGAGATAGAGGGAGGGTCCTGAGGATAACATAGTAGCCCCTTGATCAAGCTGCTCCTGCATCCAACACTCCCCTTGTATCTGAAGCCAGTTTGGATTGGGTTTGCTATCTACTAACCCTAGAAACACCCTAAATAATCAGACTCCAGTCTCATTTTTGTTTATTTGGTGAACACACAAAGACTAGAGTCACTGCAGTTTAGAAAGCACCTTTTGCACATTCGTTATCATGACAACTCTGTGAAGTAAGTGTTACTAGAATTCTTCTTTTACCGGTGAGGTTCAATGGTGTCTCAGTCCCTTCAGGCTGCCACAAGAGAATACCACTTTCTTATAAACAACTTCTAATCCCCAGAACCTGGCAACTATGTTGCCTTATGTGGCAAAAAGGACTTTGCAGATGTGATTGATGTAAGCAGCTTGAAATGGGGAGATTATCCTGACTCATCCAGAGGGGCCCAGTGTAATCACAGTCTTCACTGAAGATGAGAAGACCCGTGTCAGGGGGGATGTGCATTGACGAAGGGCGTGGTCACAGTGATGTGGGAGCCAAGGAAAGCGAGTGGCCTACAGACGCTCGAAGAGGCAAAGAGAAAGATTTCCCCTGTGTCCCCACGAGGGACACAGACCTGCAAAGCAATCTTAGACTCTGGACTCCGGAGCTGTCCTAAATTTGTATTGTTTGAAGTCCCTAAGTTTACAGTAATCTGTTACAGTAAAACCAGACAACTCATATGGGTTGGCTGTGTTATTATAACACTTTATAAAAACATATAGATGAATATATTAAAACAATGAGTGAGGTCAGAGAACTCTCCATTGTATCGATTCCCAAGCCAAAGCTCAGTGACCCACGACCTGTTCTGTATCATCTAGTTGGCCCTTCGTGGAGCTAATATTTTCCCATCAACATCCAAAAATCTATTTTATTTTTATGGCACAAAAAATTCCAAGTCCGAAGATTTTATAGTTTTATAGTTTCATCTAAAATGTCAAATGCCTAGAAATAAATCCAGTAAAATATGTATAGAACAACACATAAAAACTTAAAACAACATTGAAATAAAAGACATCTATAAATAGATAAATCGTAACTGCAGATTAGAATAGTAATATTCTAATAATATCAATTTTCCCCAAATGGATCTAATGCCATTGACATTGCCAAGGAAATTTACAAGATGATTTTAAAATTTATATGGGAATGCAGAGGGCTGTAGGGGACCGTTCTGTGTGGCGTGGGCCCAGCTCCCACTCGGAGATGCACAGGGCCCACGCCCACGGATAGGTTCTCCCGTGGGGAATCAGGCTTGCAATGTGCCTAGGCCGCTTTGAGTCTTGCTTTTGCTAAAGCTCCCTCACCCTGAACTGAGACAGCAAGTGCTTACTGTAAAGTAACTTCCTAAAATCCACCCTAAAACGCCCCAGTGTGGAGTGTAACCACCTCAACCACTTTTCCCTTTTCGTTTGCAAATATCCTTCTTCTGTGATGTGATTAGCGGCATCGGCTCCTTTGTTGTCTGTAAAAGGTAACCCCCTAAAGCGAACCTGTGCGTAGTAAATGAGGACCATCATGTAATGTGGGGAGAAACCCAATAAAGGCCTGTCATGGTGGAGGCCACGGGCTTTTGCCCCCCTTGAGAGAAAAGCCATGCTGTCCTTTGTCCTCCACCGGACTCGGTGGTCCCTGTGAATGTCTCATTTCACCCGTAATGACGCGGACACTGCGGGCCGGTGTCTGCATCAGAGGACCAAGAAGAACCGAGAAAATCTTAAAATAGAAGGAAAAGGAAGGGGGACTTCTCTACTGAAAATCGAGGCTTACAAGCAGGACGTTGAAAGAAAGAGGGGCCCAGTCACAGACCCACACAAAATGACGGGTGATTCCAGCCAGGCCGCTTCGCTCCGACAGTCTCCGATGAGAGGTTCTCGGTCGGTCGGTTCTCTGCAGGGGACAGAACTTAACTAGACAGAGGCACAGAAGAACATAATAATAAAGGGATCGATCCAACAAGATGATATAAAAGCACCTAAATATATAAAGCAAATATTGGTTGACATAAAAAGAGATCCATGGAAATATAGCCACAGCGGGGCATTTTGTCATCCCATTGACATCAATGCTTATTGTCTCTCAGATAGAAAATCAATAGGGGAACACGGGCCTTAAATTACACCAGATGGATTCAATTGATATTTTCACAGCATTTTACCCCAAAGCAACAAAAACATACATTCTTTTCAAGTGCACGTGGAACATTTTCTCGGGTAGAACACATGTTAAGCCACAAAAAAAGTGTCTCAATAAATTTAAGAAAATTGAAAACATATCAAGCATCTTCTCCAAACACAAGAAATAAATGACAAGAAAAAAACTTAAAAAACCCACAAACACATGGAGGCTAAATAACAGCTCACCAAACAATGAGTAAGCTAACAATAAGATCTAGGAAAAAAATCATAAGATATATTTTTTTAAAAAGACAAGTGAAAATGAATTCACATCAAACCAAAATCTATGAGACACAGTGAAAACAATCCTGAGAGAATTTTATAGCAAGATAGACCTATCTCAAGAAAAAATAAAAATTTCCAATAATTATATCTTATAACTAAAGAAACCAGAAAAAGAACAATAAAATGAAAAGTGAATAGAAAAACTGAAATAATAAAGATTAGAGCAGAAATAAACATGATAGATTCTAAAAAAGTAATACAAAATACCAATGAAACCAAGATCTGATTCTCTGAAAAGGTAAACAATGTTGATAAACCTCTAACCAGATTAATCAAGAAAATAAAGAGGACCCAAATAAGTGAAATCAGAAATGAAAGAGGAGAATTAATAACTGATACCATAGAAATACAAAGGATTATAAGAATCCTTTGTATAGTTACAAAGAACTACATGTGAGCGAATTGACAATCTGAAAGAAATGGGTAAATTCTTAGAACTATAATCTCCCAAACACAATCAAGAAGAAACAAAAAATCTGAACATACTAATTACAACTAATGAAATGGAAGGAGTAATCAAAAAAAAAAAAAAATTCCAACAAAGTCCTGAACCAGAAAACTTCAAAGGTGAATTTTACCAAACATTTAAGAACTCACACATATCCTTCTCAAACTATTCCAGAAAATCCAAGCCCGAAAACACTCCCAAGCTCCTTTCACCAGGCCAGCATTATCCTCATTCCAAACCCGGAGAGAAACACTACAAAGAAAGGGAAGTACAGGCCAATGCCACTGATTAACACGGAGGCAAAAACCCTTCGTAAAATATTAGCAAACCAAATTCAGCAACATATTTATACAATTTTTAAAAATTCATACATCATGAAACATACATAGATTCATACATCATACAAGTGGGATTTTTTCCTGTGATTCAAGGATGGTTCAAATACTGCACATCAGTTAATGGGCTAAACCACATAAAAAACGAAAAATAAAAATTACGTGATCCTATCCATGTGTGCAGTGGAAGACTCGACAAAACCCCGCACCTACTTATGACAAAAGCTCTCAGCAAAGTGGGAACAGAGGGCACATACCTCAACATAAAGAAGGCCGCATATGACAAGCCCACAGCCAACGGACCCAGTGATGTTAGCTGTGGATTTCCTTTGCGGTCAGGAGCAAGACAGGGATGTCAGCTTTCACCTCTTAGTAACACAGTACTGGAAATCCTAGCCACAGTGATCAGACAAGAAGAAAAAATAAAAGGCATCCGAACTGGAAAAGAAAAAATACACTGTCATTATTTAAAGATGGCATGAAGCTATGTCAAGGGAACCCTAAATATTACATTTAAAAAACTTCTAAAACTGATACATGAATTTGGTAAAGTAGCATGATACAAAATAAATATTCAGAAATTGGTTGCATTTTCTACATCAATAGTGAATTATTAAGAATGGGAACTTAATAATCCCATTTACAATTGCATAAAAAAATAAAATATCTAGAAATAAATCTAACCAAGGAGGTAAAAGATCTGTACCAGAAAATTACAAGACACTGAAGAAGATACAAATAAATGAAAGCACATACAATATTCACAGATAGGAAAAAATAACATCATCAAAATGTCCATACGACCCAAAGCAATAAATGTGGTGCAATTCTTATCAAAACAACAATGGCATTATTCACAGAACTAGGACAAATAGTCCAAAATTTATATGGAACAAGAGACCTTTGAACAGCCACAGCAATCTTGAGAAAGAAGAACAAAGTTGAAAATATCACGCTATCTGATGTCAAACTATACTGTAAGGCCATATAATCAAAACAATATTGAAAACAGACACACAGATCAATGGAACAGAATAGAGAGCCCAGAAATAAACCCACACCTATATGGTCAATTAATACTTGACAAAGGAGGCAAGAACATGCAATGGGGTAAAGACAATCTCTTCAATGAACGGTGTTGGGAAAATTGGACAGACACATGCAAAAAAGAAAATAAAAGTGGACCACCAACTTATACCACACACAAGAATAAATTCAAAATGGATAAAAGACATAAATATAAGTCATGAAACCATAAAAAATCTTCGGAGGTTACGATGTTTCTGATATCCATTTCCTATTTTTCGACTTCAGCACCCTGTGTCACTTGGGGACATGGAGCCGGGACACATATGGCTGGGTTCCAACTCGGGTGCTGTGATCCTGAGAAATTGTCTTGGCTCCTTCTTTTCCACAGCTGAAAACCCAGAAGTAATATTAGTATTTACTTCATGGAGTTGCTGTCAAGATTGAATTACTAAATGCCTGCAAATTGCCATGAAAAATTCCTAGCCTGTAGAAAGCCCTAGACAAAGCTGAGTTATAATTAACAGTATTTGCATCATAGGATTGGAGTGGAAGTTGAAGAGTTGGAAAGACATGAGATTCAAGTTAAATAAATCCGGCTGGCTATAGAATATTACAAATTACTATTTGGTTTTTATAGATATTAAATGTCCTACTTTATTAGAAGCAAATTGTCCACGTGCAAACATACTGAACAATGAACTATAGCATAAATATTTCCAAACTAGCAAAACTGATCAGACAAAGAGAGTTTTTGGTGGATTTATTTTCTTTTTAAGCTGTTACAGTCTAGGGGGTCCAAACTTCTCAAAAGAACTTCTTGTCCAAGTGAATGCACCCCCGTAATGTGAATTGTAGGTGGATTTCATCCTGTGAGGTTTTCAGTTCAAAAACTGTTATCAACTGCTGAAATGAATTCCCGCCGGGAAGAAGAAATTCCAGACACGTGGTCAAGCTCTGTCTTTCTCGTTTCTGGCCTTCAGTTGCTCTGTATTTGCATCTGGCTTTACCACAGGAAAGTCTGATGCATGGAATTTGCCTCAAAGCTGGAAATGATACTCTCTTCTTCCAGATTTATTCTATACAGTATAATTTTTAGGGAAAAAATGTGCAAAAGTCCTTTGTAGCAACATGGATGGAATCAAGGAGAAAATGGTAAAAGGAAAGCATCGTCCAAGGAACCAGCAGTGGCCGGGGTCAAGCCCTCAGTCAGATCAATTTAATGCTGCTTAAACCCACACATCACCTCCTCTTCACGATTTTTCAGGGTCTATAGGCAAGCAGGAAAGCAAAAAGTGCATTCATTACGAAGGAGTATTTCAAATTCATGGACACACGTCCAAACTTTTCTCTGTTAAGGTTTGAAGAAACTTCCTCCTCCCCCCACCAAAACAGGGTACCGGCCGCCATCCAGGTTGGAGACCAGTGTTGCGGTTTCTCCCCGATTTCTCGGTGATGTGTGAGTTTTTAAAGGAAAGGTACAGAATTACGGGAGCCTTTCACTATTAGCCCTGAAAAGTGAGCAGAAAAATTTAAATGGTCTTGTTTCTCAGTAGAGATGCAAACACAAAGAATGGGCGTGCCCTCGGTGGCGGCCACTTTCAATGGGCGTGCACGCAGCGTCCCTGTCAGGCTGAGGTCCTCCCCTCGCTTTCTAGCTGGTCCCTCTTTCTGAAACCCAGAGGCCAGGTGGGCGCCTCCAAAGGCAGCTCAGGTGTCTTGAGGGAGCTGGTCCCAGAAAGGTGGATTCCAAGGGGAAATGGTTTCCACGAAGCAGGGCTGGTCTGCAGAGACACGACAGTCAGTCGGCTGTAAACTGCACGGCCTGCCCCGGAGCCCGGGGTGCAAAGTGGGGTGTCTATGGAGGCCCTGCAAATACGTCACACCTAGGAGGCCGGATCCGGACTCCGCCATGAAAGGACCTTCAAGTTGGGCCAGCGTGCACCAGAGGAGGAAGGGCCTCAGCTAAGTCAAAGGCCTTCTCCCGGGTCCTCCAGCCTCCACTCCTTTGGCCTGGAAGGTGGGGTGGCCGGAGGAGGTGCGTGCGGAAACCATGGCGGCCAGCCCTCCAGCCCAGGTCAGGCCGGGCAAGGGTGGCAGCCGGGCTGCGTGAGGAGGAGAATCTGTGTCTTGGGTACGAGATTAAAACCTTGATATATTGTAGTTTGGGCTGGAAAAACTCTCAGTGTATTACCTAGTGTAAGATATTCTTTTTAAAAATCTATCTTATTGATTATGCTATTACAGTTGTCCCATGTCCCCCTCTTTATCCCCCTCTGCCCTACATACCCCCACCCACCTGCATCCCCCCCTTTAGTTCATGCCAATGGGTCGTACATATGAGTTCTTGGCTTCTCCATTTCCTGTACTATTCTTAACCTCCCCCTGTCTATTTTCTACTTACCATTTATGCTACTTATTCTCTGTACCTTTTCCCCCTCTCTCCCCCCGTCCTACTCCCCTGCTGATAACCCTCCGTGTTATCTCCATTTCTGTGATTCTGTTCCTATTCTATTGTTCGCTTAGTTTGTTTTTAAGGTTTAGTTGTTGTTAGTTGTGAGTTTGTTATCATCTCACAATTCATATTTTTTATCTTCTTTTTCTTAGATAAGTCCCTTTAACATTTCATAGAATAAGGGCTTGGTGATGATGAACTCCTTTAACTTGACTTATCTGGAAAGCATTTTATCTGCCCTTCCATTCTAAATGACAGCTTTGCTAGACAGAGTAATCTTGGGTGTAGGTCCTTGCCTTTCCTGACTTGGCATACTTCCTTACAGCCCCTTCTTGCCTGTGAGATTTCTTTTGGGAAATCAGCTGACAGTCTGATGGGAACTCCTTTGTCTCCTTTTCTCTTGCTGCTTTTAAGATTCTCTCTTCATCTTTAATCTTGAGTAATGGAACTATGATGTGCCTTGGCGTGTACTTCTTTGGATACAACTTCTTTGAGAAGCTCTCCGAGCTTCCTGGACTTCCTGGAAGTCTATTTCCTTTGCCAGATTGGGGAACTTCTCTTTCATTATTTGTTCAAATAAGTTTTCAAAAATTTCTTGTTCTTCTTCTTCTCCTTGTGGTACCCCTATGATTCGGATGTTGGAATGTTTAAAGTTGCCTCAGAGGTTCCTAAGCCTCTCCTCAATTTTTGAATTCTTGTTTCTTCATTCAGTTCCGATTGAATGTTTATTACTCCAAACTGTTGGTCTAACTCCCAGTTTCCTTCCCTTCGCTGTTGGTTTCCTGTGCATTTTCCTTTATTTCGCTTTTCATAGCCTTCACTTTTTCCTCTATTTTGTGACCATACTCAACCAATTCTGTGAGCATCCTGATTACCAGTGTTTTGAACTGTGCATCTGATAGGTTGGCTAACTCTTCATTGTTTAGGTTGGCTAACAACTTCATTAGTTGTATTTTTTCTGGAGCTTTGATCTGTTCTTTTCATTTGGGCCATTTATTTGTCCTGGTGCACCTGTTACATAGTAAGGGGTGGAGCCTTAGGTGTTCACCAGGGTGGGGCAACCAACCTCGCTGTGTTGTGACGCTGTATGTGGGGGAGGGACCAAGAGGGAAGAGTGCCACTTGCTCCACTCTGGGCGGGCTTTCAGTCACTTCCCCCGCTTCCCACAAGCAAATTGGGCCCTTCTGGTGCTGATTCTCAGGTGGGTGGGTTTGTGTATGTTCTAGGACCCTGTGAGTCTCTTCAACGAACCCTCCTGTGAGGCTGGGAGTTTCTCCCGCCACCTCAACCCCCGCAGGTGTTTTCAGTCAGAAGTTTGAGGCTTTATTTCCCCCCTGGAGCCCTGGGTTGTGCTGTCTCTCTCGCTCCCCAGTGGTTTCTCTGGGTTTATCCCAGGTAAACACATGGATGTGGGACCTCCCACTCCTCCAGCCACCAGCTTGCCATGAGTCCTCTCTGCCTGGTTCTGCCCCTCCTACCAGTCTGGGTGAGTGTTTCTTCTTGAACTCCTTGGTTGTTGAACTTCCATACGATTCAGTTTTCTGGCAGTTCTGGTTGTTTTTCACTTTTAATTTGTTGTCCTTCTTTTAGTTGGGCGAGGAGGCACAGTGTGTCTACCTACGCCTTCATTTTGGCAGGAAGTCGATAGTCTTAACATCAACTCAAAACTTTTTAAAAAATCCTCAGACATGGAAGTTACTAAAAAGTTATAGCATCTCCCCGGGCTGTCATGGAAGGACAGGAAGGAGTTGGGGCGAGCATAGTTGAAGCTAGAGCGTGGGGCAGGGGCGGGGGCGGGGTGGAGGGGTGGCGGGCAACATAGGGCCGAAGTACTCACTTCTTACTTGTACCCCACCAAGTGCAGGCCATTTAACAAACAAAACGCTTATTTAGAATAAACCTAATTTACTCGTGTAAACCGAGTGTTTACGTAGAGCCAAAACAAGAAGAGCCTAGACGTTTTCATTTATACTCTCTCTTGTGCAGATAACTTCTTAAATAGGGAGGTAACATTTTGTTAGAGCTTTCTCTTATCTCTCTCTCTCTTTTTTTTAAATTCAAGCTCTAATCTAATTCAGGGAAAGATCATCCACCTCCTTTTCGCCAGCTTTTTTGGAGGTGGGGCAGAAAAAAACAAACACCAAGTAATTTTTTAACTGACAGAAAGTAATGGCTACGAAACCACTGTCTGCTCAGAGTGCGTGCGCTGCTTAGGCAGAAGCTGAGCCAGGGGTGGGCCTCACAGGGTTTCCCGTAACCGTTCCCTTCATGGTAAACAAATACGTTCGTGTTCACTTTTCCAAAACCCAGCAAAAACTTGTTTCTGTTGGTGCAATCACACATATTCTGTGATAACCTTGAGCTGAATTCTTCGTTCTTGCCCACCGCAGCCAAGGGAAAAAGTTATTTCCTGCACCACTAGACTATGTCTCACCAGTAGCGCCCAGGGAATGAGAGCGGCGGTCTCTATACTCGGACGTGCAGAAATACGGTTTTCTGTATTTTGAATTACTTACCTCATCTTGGCTCTCACGCTGTCCTTCCTACCTTGCCAACCAAATGGATCCCAGTGGCTTTACTCGAAAACAGTCTATTTTAGAGTAATTACTCATTTCCAGATTTGTGCTTCCCCTCCCACCCCGCCTTACTAACATGGCCTCTAGGAAGACAGAAACTCAACTTTCCGATTAGCAAAGGGCAGGAAGTGTCTGGTTCTTATGATTTCCTCTAATTGTGTGATTCATCCCGTTTGGTCAGAGCCTTGGCTTCGGTTCCCACTGTGTCTGCGAACAAGGACCGGGGCCTGCCGGTCACTGGGTGCCCTAAATTAGCCCCACAGAGACGCCGCTGCTCCCATTCAGCCTGTTTAGAGTTGGGCTCACATGGGCTGCCAATAATCACAGAACTTCACTTCGCCCCCAGTCCCGAAAGGTTCCCAAACCCTGGGCCTCGTCGTCCCAAGCTCAGTCTCCTTGTGACCAATGACTCTGTCACCCTTTCATTTCCCATCCTCAACCTCCGTTCCGGTAGTTAGGGTTCTTCGCTGTAGGCAACCTGGGGGGCAGGGAGGAGAGCTACAAAAAGACGTTGCGTGGACTGAAGAAACCGTGAGAAGGCTAGAGAACCACGCTTGAGTCTGGGCTTCCAGGAAGGTCCTCCGAAGCCCTGCCACAGGACTTCCACTTCTCAGAAGAACATAGTTGGTGGCCGCAGGCCAGCTTTCCCCCTGCCACTGTTAGGAAAAAAAAGGCTAAATTTTAATAATTATATTTGTAAAGAGATTGCAAAGCTACAAAAACAAAGGGGACTATGAAAACTAAAATTCTAGGCCTTCCCAACCGAGCTGCTAATCCTCAGATGTTTTTGTTCCCAGGGGGAAGTCTCCGACTTCCATGGACAGCGGACTGAGGTTCCCGCTCGGGTTGTGCAGAGGTATTCTCCCGAGGAAAGGGAATCCGCGACACCTCTGAAGTCCGTGGGGACGCAAACGGCGCATCGGAAAGCAGGGTAACTCCGAGGTCATGATCCGTGCGTCCTCGAGGGATGTTTTCCGAGTTCTGGAGCAGCACAGGGTAAGACTGTCCTGGGCCAGAAACAAGGGAAAGTCCCCCGCAATCTCTGGCAATTAAAAACAAAGTCCACCGGCCAGAGGCGGCTGGCACCAAACAATCCACTGGTCTTCCCCTCGAGACCTCTGCCTGATTTCGAAGCTGCGTGCAATAGGAAGCCAACGAGTCGTGCCCGATAATTCACAGGGCACCGCTGAAACCCCCTCCCACGGAACACAAGGGTTAGGACGCAAGTTGGCTGAGTCTTCCAAAACCACACAGGTCGATCCTGTACTGGATCGAGATAATGTTCTTCCAATTATCCGCCCAACAGTGAGAGGGGGACCAGGCCCAGCAGGAATGATATCATTGATGAGACATTCCGGGTCTGAAAACTCTATCTAAAGCTAAGGACTAGCCATAGGCGCTTAGCAGCAGAGAAAATACAGCAAAAGACAGGGTTTCCGAACCCAAACACAGGTGGATGGGAAATGCAACCCGAGGCAGAGGAATGTGGGGAGGGGCACACACAAGGCACAGGTAAGAGCTCTAGTGTAAGGTAAGGTCCAAAAGATGGCCAGTGAAAGGAATCAGGACAGAAGTAATAGCTGAAGAGATAATACCTAAGATGTTACCAAAACTATTAAGTGACAGTCACACAAAGATTTAAAATCGGGAATGGAGCCTGCAACCCTTCACATTGTGGGACAACACCCAACGCAGTGAGCCACACCAGCCAGGGTGTCCCTTGTGGTTTTAATTTGCATTTTTCTGATGGTTAGTGATGCTGAGCATCTTTTCACATGTCTATCGGTCCTCTTTGGAGACGTGTCTGTTCAGGTCCTCTGTTCATTTTTAATTGGATTATTTGATGTTTTGGTGTGGAGTTGTGTGCGATCTATTTTTTTAACATTTAAAAAAAATTATTTGTCTTTAGAGGGGAACGGAAGGAGAGAGGGAGAGAAACATCAATGTATGGTTGCCTCTCGTGCGTCCCCTGCCAGGACCTGGCCCACAACCCAGGCATGTGCCCTGACTGGGAATCGAACCGAGATCCCTTGGCTCGCAGGCTCACGCTCAATCCACTGAGCTACACCAGCCAGGGCGAGTTGTGTGAGTTCTTTATAAATTTTGGATATTGACAGCTTATTGAATGTATCACTGGCAAGTAACTTCTATTCAATAAGTTGTCTTTTCGTTTTGTCAGTGGTTCTCCTTTCTGTGCAAAACCTTTTTAGTTTCATGTAATCCCATTTCTTTATTTTTTCTTTTGTTTCCCTTGCAGGGCATCTGCTTTTATGTTAATGATTTAGCTGAGCCAAATGTAAGATCTGAAAAAAAAAATTTTTCTTTTATTTGAATTCTCTCTGTTAAAAGCCAAAGGCAACTCTGCCCCTCAGCATCACAGAGCAGCACACAGCCCAGAGCCAGATTTCTGGTCTGTTTCTCATATTCACTCGATAACGCGGTTGTGTTTTTCTTTGTCTGAGAAAAGATGGCAGGAGCCACCTGATCATGCCTGTGGGCTTTTAGGAATCAGTCTGCACCCAGGGCTCCTGCCAGCAGGGGGGTTTCCCCCAAAGATCCGTGGTCCTGATGGGGGACCGCCTCTGCAGGTCCAGAGGTCAGTTCTGACACCTCATCAGACACCCCACTCTGCATCCATCTGGGCGTTTTATAAAAAGGCAGCCCCAGAATCTGCCATGTTGAAGGGGCCTTGCGGACTCATGCACCTGGGAGTTTGCTGATGAATCTTGTCACTGCTGCCCTCAGGGGTTCATCGCTGGCACCCACTCTACCCCCCAGTGAGGATGGGAGGGTAGGGGGCGGGACAGGGCAATAATTCAGTGGACAAAATGTGAATATGTCATGCACAAGGAACATAAAATTGTCTAAAGCTCGATTTTATTCTGTGCTTTTATTGGGTATAAGTATCTGTGGACTTAGGTACTGACCTTTAGTTTTACGCTCTTGTCATTTTTCTGGGTCAGGAGACTGGACGGGTCACGGAAGAAGGAGGCCCTATAACGTGGTGCCAGTGCCCTCGTTCTAGAGGCGTGTCTACCCACCCACGTGATAGGAAGGTTGCAAAGTCGTTTCCCAACCCTCATGTCACCGTACGACTTTTTACTTATATTTCATGTAATGGCCTCCGGCCTCCTTCCACATGTGGCCGAGCTGAGGAAGCCGTAGAGCCTCCCACCCCCATCTGGAGCTGACCCTGAAGTTTCCTCCCACCCCAAACTCTTTGCTTTTATGAGTTGAAGGAGCGTGTGTGTGATGCGTGAGAGTCCAGAGTCCGTAACACCCACCGTACACATGTAACCACCAGTGACGTGGGAGGGAGGCCTTGTCGTGAGTTATGAGATTCAGCCTTCTGAGATCACCGTGTGGACACGTTACCTGGGGACAATGACAAGAGGGATTGCCGTGACACAGTGGCTCCCTGGCACATCGATAGAGCTCCGGGTCCCCCTGCCTCATTGTTGATTTCCATTTAGGTCGGTCGCGTAATCATTGAAGGGTTCGTAGTTATCTGCACAAACGTTGATGTATAATAAATTTTTATTAGGAGAATCGTGTGTTCCGTGACAGAATCAGCGTGCTAGGTGCCGTCTGTACCGAAGCAGGAACGTTTGCAGTAACACGGCAGGGACACGCAGTCCACCGTGGCCAGGACATCGCCTCCCCTTTCCACTGCAGACTGGGCCGGAAACGCCTCAGCCGATGTCTGAAAGCCACTCACAGGCAGCTTGCCATAACCCTGTCATCTCTCAGGCTTCAGACCCCAAGCCTCCTCTCCTTCCTCCGCGTAAAGCCACGTGCTTCCGTTGCAATAATGACCAGAGGCAGAGATGCATTCCACCCTGCGATCCTCTGCTTTTCTGTAACTAAAACACGGGAAAGAATCCTTTTTAGACCACAGGCAATGGAAGGAGCACACCAGTTCCTTCTCAGAGCTCCTTGGGCATGGGGGTCGGACTTCCAGTTGATGACCGATGTGCTTTTTAAATCGTCACATCAGCGCACAATAATCGGTGACACAAAACATGTCGTCATGGTAAACTATGGTTATCATTTCTTGTCGTTCGCCAAGAAATCGGGAGCCTCTTGCTCACCGTGGTATCCTCCCTCCCTGAACAGTGCCAGACGTGGAACAGGTGCCCCGTGTGCCTTCAAAAGAGCAGGAACAGTGTATGGGAAAGGAAGAAGTTTTGGGACAGTGATGTCACTCGATTCTTTGGACTCTGTCATAGAGAACCCCACAGACACCCACCATCAGTTCCTTCTTGTGGGCACCTGTGTCCTAGTTCGCCCAGCAGGAGGTCAAGTCTATTCGCTATTTCTTCTCTCCTTGTCTTGAGTTTGGTCTTGTCATTTGCTTTAGCCAATTGAATTGGAAGGAGGCGACACTGTGAGAGGCCCAGGCCTAGAATTTGAAGGGCCGGGCAGACACTGATTCTCTCTCGAAGCTGATCTCCTTGTGAGCACGGTGAGCGGAGTCATCTACGATAACACGTTTGCTACCTAAATGATTTTCCAGCTTGAGAAATTTTCACGTGCTCCAATTCTGTGATTTGTTGAGTTCTTCCAGTTGCTTCTATGTCCAAATTGTCTGGAATAATATTCTGCATATTAGCAGTTGTGCAAAGTTCGTATAGCATTTAATGGTTCTGCCAAGTATCATTACCTCATTTCTTAGACCGAGCTATGGAAACAACTGGAAACTTCTTACACATAGCTTCAGCGACCCTCAAATGAAGAAATGAGAAAAACAAAGGCATGACAGGTAGTAAAACTTCCTTATGCTTTGCGATTTAAATCATTTCAACATGACTTACGAAATTGACCCGCATTTGCTGCTTAGTTGGAGATGCAAGGCTGTATGATGTGCAAGTAAATTAGTAGATTTCCTATGACCCAGATTTTCTGGCTCTGTCAGCCAATGGATTGTTTTATTTTGACCCAGAAAACCTCGAGCAGCCATATAGACACACTCAGCTCATAAGCCAGAGATCTGGAAGTGATCGAAGAAACTTCCTGGCGTCCGAGTGAAGAACAAGTGACGAAAGTCAGGAACTGTGGGTGTTGCGACGCTGGCGTCTCCTCCTGCTCCGCATCTGCCCCTCCCCAAACTGCACGTGCTCACCTGCGTGTGCATGCGTGCACACGTGTGCTTCATTATGTTTGTCCCTCATTATGCAGATTCCGTAACTACAAACTCCCCCACTTTATAAACTGTACGTACAAGCCCCCAAACAGTATTCCCATCACTTCTGCAACGGTTCATGACCATGCTAAGAGCAGCAACAATTTAAGTCACTCAAAGCGCTTGCTTCCAGCAGAGGTCAAAGGTGGTGCTCTGCGTTCTTGTTTCCGGAGGATAGGGAGGTGACCAGAGGACGCAGAGGAAGGGGCGGGGCTCAGCGCAGCGCAAGATGCTCCAGATCTTCGGCCAGTTGGATGGGATTGAGTCCCAACTGTGGCGCCTGTTAGTGAGAGTAGATGGATACAGATTAGGTACAGATGCGGATGATATAGATGTATAGGTATCTACAGACCTATGGAGGTAATATCTACAGATGTGACTATCTACAGAGATAATAAGGACATAGATGTATCTATATGGATGGCATAGAGGTGGGTCTATATAGAATGTATGTAGATAATAGATGTCTCTGTACAGACAATATGCAGAGAGATATGGGTACATAGATACATCCATCCCCTGGGAGCTAATTAATTCAGTGACTCTGACAACTTTATAGAACTTAGCTAGCCACCTCGAACATCAGCAACCCTCCACATCTGGACATCGATTTGGAGATGCTGAGGCACCGTAGCGACTTTAGTTTGCGCTCCAAAAGGGCTGAGAGAGGTGCTTCTCGCCCCAGGCTTTGCGTGCCCTTGGTCTCGTGTACACTTCAACGTCTTCACGCTGCTCGCCCTTTGCACTTCAGAAGTTCATGTGATGCGAGGTAGAACCACCCCGGCTCCCTTTCCGTTTGCTCTGTGACAATGTCTGTCGAATCGCTCAAGCCCTGCAGGGGAGTTGGCGTGTATCGGCTGCTCACGGACGGATGCATTTCCCTTGACAGGATTGCTATGGAATGTTTATGACAGGTTGAGGTCCTTGCAAAGGTGATGGCCAATTATCAAGAAGCAGTTTATACAGTTTCTGGCTTCATGCCACTTACCACCTGGTTACATGATGCACTTGACTAAGACGTAAGCAGAGGTGCAGGAATTGCAGAATTAAATCAGAGATTCACGTACTTTATAAAACAGAAAAATCCCACTTTCAAATTAAAAATACATATTGCTGATACATAGAAAACTTGTAATTCATAATAAGATTCTTAAATATTTTAAGTGGACAGAAGATTGGAAGACACCACTTAAAAAGGTATACAAATGGCCAATATGCTGATGAAAAAGTGGTCAACAGAGCTCTGGCTGGTGTAGTTCAGTGGACTGAGCAGGGGCTGTGAACCAAAAGGTCACAGGTTCAATTCCAAGTCAGAGCACATGCCTGGGTTGCGGGCCAGGCCTCCAGTAGGGGCCACGTGAGAGGCAACCACACACTGATATTTCTCTCTCTCGCTTTCTCCCTCCCTTCCCCTCTCTACAAATAATAAATAAATAAAATCTTTAAGGTGATCAACATTATAGGCATCAGAGAAATGCAGAATAAATCACAACAAGATACCACCACACGATCACCTGAGTGACTAAAATTTAAAAGGCAGATAACACCAAGTGGTGACAGGAATGAAGCAAAACAGGGGTTTTTATACACTGCTTATGGGAATGTAAAATGATGCAGTCGCTTTGGAAAGCAGTTTGGCAGTTTCTTGTGAAATTAATTTTATACTTTCATACACCCAGCACACCAACTCCCAGGTAATTACATAACAAAAATAAAAATCTATGTCCATACAAAGACTTAGACATGAGTGTTCAGAGCGGCTTTATTCATAAGAGCCAAGAACTGGAACAGCCCACATGCGAACAGATGAATGAATAACAAATACGGTATAGCCACGTCATGAAATACTAATCACAAATAGAAAAGAAAGAACCGTTGAAATGTACCAAAATGAAAAAATCTTAAACCCCTGAGGATGAGTAAGATAAGCGTTCACAAAAGAATACTAACTAGATGATTCCATTGACATAAAATTACGGGAAAGACAAAACAGATCAGTGACAACAGAGAGCAGGCGAGAGTTTGCCAGGGGCTGTCGGGGTCGGGGAGAAGAATGTCACAAAGGGTCACACAGGGGACACTTTGGAGGTATGTCCTCCACCTGGACTGTGGCAGGGTTACATGGCCATAGATATGCATCGAAATTCATTGAACCGTGCATAGGAAATTATACCTCAATAAAGTTGATGAACAATTACATGTTGCTGCAAATTGTCAATCAATAAGAGAGCATGAGGGGAAAAGAAAGACCTCAGAGGTAGAGGAGAAGAAGAGAATAAATAATCTGTGAAGGAAGGTTAGGAAGAAAATAGAGACAGACCGCGAGGTTGAAGTGAGGTTGGTTGTAAAGTCTTAGTGGCAGAAATAACATAAAAGTACATGACGTAATTAGCAACTGACTCTTATCCACCCTTTAAAGCTCTGCCTTTTGGCTAAGCTGATAAATTTTGTACAGTTCCCTTTGTGTAAGTAGCCTGATACCAATATGTACTATGTTTTATTATTTACCTGCTATTACTTAGCAAAATATAACCAGTATAACTCTCTGTAAGGACCAAAAATAAAGCAGTGCCTACTCACATAGAGAGTAGCAACTCAAATCTCAAACTGGTTGGGTAGTTTTTTTACCCACTTTTATAAAAAATTGAGTATTATTAACTAAAGAATTTATTAGCTGAATCAATAAATACCATAGTGCACACCAGGCTCCAGACCTTGAACTACAGACCAGGGACCCAGAGGCAACCAGCGCATCAGCTCTTCCCTGAGACGTGTTCATCTGAGACAGAAACAGGCACGTACAGAAAGAATCACATGAGGATCCTTTGTGTAACAAGAACCTTGGACCTGCGTCAAGAGTTTCTGATTTGTTCAGTCTGGTGGGAGCCTGCGAACTCTCTGTTTACTGCTTTTGAAGTGATTCCGATGGACCGGAAACCTGGAGACGTCCTGACTTAAAACTTGTTGGGAGCACGGGATTACCCAAGCCCCCCTAGCATAGCCAGTCTGCAGGGGTCACTGCTTGAGCCGGTCCAAGAAGAATGGACACGCGTCACCAGATGGAGGCCAGGTGGAGAGCGAGGTTCCCCAAAAGGAGAGGACTGCGTGAATAGTTAAGTTAAACATTCACTTCTCTGTATAGAGAAGTGACTGGGGGGGTGGGGGGACTCTCGGAGCCCTCTGCTCTGGACCACAGCACCGTCCCTCCAGCTTCATCACGGCTGTGAGTGGCTCAGTCATCTCCCCTGGACTGGTCGTCCTCAACCTGTGTCCCCTCTTCCTCCTACCGATGCCTGATGCACTGTGGTCCTTCTTTCCCCGCCCCCACCCCCACAGATCCACATCCCCCCCAGCCTCGAGGGCGGTTCTGGTGTCCAGGAAACTGTAACTAGAAAACCTTTTCAACATGGAGATGCAAAGCCCTGGAGACCCTGACATAATAAAGCCTTTCCTTCTGTCGGTCCCTGTGTTCTGTTTAGTAAGCCAATGAGTCACAAAGTCTTCACAGGAAGTTCTGCGCATATTATTGCAGCTGAGTTCAACATAATTAGTTTAAAACACAGATTGGATTGTACCATCCTTTGAACTGTCTAGAAAAAATGTTAATCTTAACGAGAGATATGGTGAAAATCTGCACAAGATAGGGGCTTTGCAGGTTATCCTGGGCGATGTCATGTGGACTCACCGACATTGTCTGAAGGCGGTTTGGAGGGTTTGTGGGTTTTGTGGGGTTTTATGCTTTCAAGCCTTTTCGGAGTACGCACCAGGAAAGTGCTATTTTTAAGCTTGCAGATGACAGAAAACATGTTCCGTGAACTAATGGCTCATACTTGAAGCAGTTTTATGAGGTGTGTAGTGTTGTGTGTGCTTGAACTTGGCCTGATATGTCTTCCTAGAAGGTCGTATGCGGCTTATCTTCCCAGTTTATGAAAGGCCAAGCTACATCAAACGCCTGCAACTTCAGAGGAGCCTCTCAGCCCACGTGGCTTTCCTCCTGGCCTTGACTCTTTCAGGAACCCCTCCCTGTCCTCCAGCTGCCCCCGAAGTTCGTCTGCCCACCCCTAAAACTCCGTGAGCCCTTCATCTGTACCTTGCCTTTCACGTTATGCCTCGTAGCCTAGGCTCCTAGATGGAATATCAAAACAGGGAAGAGCGTGCAGAAAAACTCAGAACCCAGGTGAAAGCACCCAGGACGGGACACAACATCTGAATGATCTGAATACCTGAACAGACTTTATCCAACCCCATGTATAGAAAGTGGTCTTGCTTCCCTTCCCCCTTAGCGATGGTGTCTTCCCCCGTCAGTGTTACAGACAGTTGGTCCTTAAAGTGACACAGTCAACAAGCACTCACCAAAACCTGCAAGGCGCCTGGGTCGCCACAGCAACCACAAAATGTAGGAAGCTTCCTGTTTTGCTGACTCTCCCCGAACAGGAGGAAAATGACTGAGAAACTCCACTCAAGAATGCATGAGAGTGTGCAGGACAAATGCTTGGCTGGATGTTAAAACACTGAGTAACAGCCAGTTTAGGCTGTCACAAGCTTACACCTCTCGCGGCCATTCCGAACGTAATGCTAGGGTGTCCAGGGCCGTCGTAAAGTCGGGAGACAATGTGAATTCTTAAGGAGCCTCCGACAGAGTGGGTTTAGTTCGGCTGGCCTCGAGCTGAGAAGGCAAAACCTGAGTCAAAATGTATTTTGCTAGCACTGCACCCTCCACCAAGACCACTTTTCCATGGACACTCTTGCCAAAAGGGACAACTTGCCTTTGGGAGCAGCTAAAAGGGGGGATGCAGGCTCCTCCTCCTCCCTCGAGAGTCCCAACAACCGCATCGTCCCACAAACCCGACAGCTCTGTGGATGGGGGGTGTTCCGTCGCAGGGGCGTTCAGCCTTGTAAGATTTGGTTTGGCCAACCAAAGTCGGCCGCCGCCCATCGGTCACAACAGGAGTCCCCAATCTGAGGGGTGATACAAAGAGAAACTTTATTCAGGGGACCAATCAGAAAACCACCGGGGCACAGCCTCCAGTGGAAACCAAAAGTTAAAAGGAGCTGGAGATAACAGAGCTAGCGAGCAGGTCAGCCAGCCTGACCTTGACTCGGTCACTCACAGACGGCATCACGTACGGTGCGGGGGTGCGGAGCCTAGGGGCTGTCCCCTGGCCACCCCCCCACCCCCAGGGTTCGACTCCTGACCTTGTGTTTTGGAAGCTGTGTGATCTTGGGTGAGTCACTGAACTCGCAAGGCTCCTTGTTCTTCACTGTAAAATAACACGAGCGACCTCAACAGAATCTTTTGAGGACTGATTAATTCTGTCCACGTAAACTGCTAAGAATAATGCCTACCGCGTGGTAAGCCCTCCATAATTGCTTACTGTTAAACCTGAGCGTAAATTAACATAACCGAAGTAAAGTAATATAAACCAAAGATTTAGGAAGGCGTCAAGTTCACTGGAGAAGGGTGACTGTAAGTAATGAGACCAAATTCCTTAACTATGTGATGAAGGACTGAATTAAGACAGTAGCAGCAGGAAAATACAGACAGAAAAAGATGTCAGAAATATTCCAAAGGTGAATTTTCCAGGACTTAGGGGTGGACTCCCTCTGGCAGATGATACAAAAGAATGAGCCAAGCGTGCCTCCAATAATTCATTATAAGGAAATAGATCTTCCTTCATAAAACTCAGGAAATAAATTGGGAGAGTGAGAGGTCATTTGAAGGACAAGACCAGGAGTTCAGCCCTCAGTAAGATGAGTTTGAGGGGCTTATAATACGTCAGGGGGAAACGTCCACCACACCCCCGACGGTGCAGCCCGGGACCTTAGGTGAGAACGGACTGGAGAAGGGGAGACCATCAGCCCAAAGGTGACGGGATGGGGTGTGAAAGGGGAGAGCGTCAGGTGACACTGGGAAAAAGGGCGGCACTGGGATGGGACGTTGGAGAATGCCGATCTTTGACGGGCGGAAGAAGAGTCGCTCGCAGTTTCCGATGAGGAAGCTCGCTTCCGGGGCCAAACAGGAAGCGTTTCCAGGAAGTAGGCGTCGGTGCCCATCGCACACGCCAAGGTGGCGAAAGGAGATCGTTAGTAACAAAGGCTGTCATGTGAGGTATTCATCTCCTGGAAGCTCATTGGTCATTCTTGAGACAGAATAAAAAAAAAAGAAAGAAAGAAATGAGGAAGTAGGAAGGCATCGCAAGGCCTGAAGGATAAATTACAAAGGCATCAAGTGTAGACTACGCTTTTAAGACGTAAAACAGAGCAGTCTTAGATAAACAGAAGTCCCAAGACGTGAATCACTGGGTACGGGTTTTTTTGTTTGCTTCGAGGCAAAGGGGAAGGGGTGCCAGGCTAGGGCACCTCCCAGGGAGGACGGGAGCTTGACCGACCCGTAGAGACGCCGGTGGAGGTCACGCCGGTGGAGGGACCTGGATGCAGCCCGCTTTCAAGGGCTGGGACACCTGGGCATGAGGAAGGAGAGGAAGAGCCGGGGAAGAAGCAGAGAGACCCGAGAGGTGAAGGAGGGCATTGACCGAACAGTTTCATGGAAAAGGGTTTTCCAAAGTGCTGCAGAGCACGAGAAACAGTTCACTCATGGAAAGGGAAGACACTCGTTTTTCCCATTTTTTCCGTTTCGTTAGAGAAGGAGGTGAAGGTACAGTGAGGTACAGGCTTGCGGGCAGAGCGGCGGCGGCAGCACCTGAGCACGCGGGCAGGCGGCCGTCCCTCGGGTGAGGGAGGTGTCGTGGGGTCGGAAGTGGAAACGTGTAGAAAATATAAAACAGCTGCCGTGTGGAGCGCGATCAGAATTTCACGAGCGAGGAATAACGAAGCTGCACTCTTTGCTGACAAGTAGCGCTAAGAGCCGAATGAGGTTACACGGCATGGATTATGACGGCATTAGTGACTCTGTTGTCTGTGCTCTCCCTTGGCAACTTTAAGTCGCCTTGCACGTGTGTAGATGGACAGACGGTTACACATATTTAGAAGTTTTCCGTATCTTTCAGCGGAGTCTTCAGATTTTTCTCCCGCTCATTCATTATTAGGCTAGTTTCTATATAATACAGAATTGCTTTCCTCTCGCAAATGACATACTCTGCTGTATATTGTGTGGGTGTTTCCTAATATGGAAAGAAAATACCGATTTTTAGAAGCTGTGAATTCTCATTTCCGAGTGAATTCTCATTCTGTTTCCCTGGATAACCGAACTCCTCTTACACACCCCCGTCGTCATTTCTGTTGTTCTTTTCATTTTGTTGCCCATTTCATGCTGGTTCTTTTTAATATTATTGCTCATCTTTGAGTACAATCGGCCACTTAGTGGGGGAAAAAAATAGTGGAGAGGCTTCGATTTTTTATTTTTATTTATTTATTTATTTTTGCTAAGCAAATGCTACTTCCTTAGCCCTAATACCCAGACATTAAAGATGCTGATGTAACTCACGGGGTTGTCCTTACGCCCCGGCTCCTGGTGCCGTGACCCCTGCCCCCCGACCCTCTCTCCCCATCTGCCCTCGAGAAAGCGACGTTGTAGACACAGAAATCGGAGTGTCACATCGTCGAGCTTCCAAGCAAAGTGGTCGCCTGAGAGGTACAGGGACTGTCTTTCCCACCATCAGCGTGACGCCCTCGCTTTGGTAAGTCGGATTTTCATGGATTTTCACCAATACACACGGGGAATGTTTCCAACACATGCATTATGGTGGCCAACGAGGACATGTCCGGGTTTTGAAGGACACTTTAAGACGGAGGCTGTATCTCTCTTATACCAAGAACACTGATGGGTTTTTTTTTCTTAGTAATAGATATTTATCTTTGTTTCTGTTCATTGCCAGAGTATTCTGCAACTAAGCAGTAAACTAGGGGCTGGCTCATCTCTCCAGAGACAGGATTCCATTAGTCACTCATTAAATCTTGAATTAATTTTGCTCCAAAGTTTTCTAAGGAACTCATGAGATCATCTCTGGATCCGCCGAGGTTAGTGACAGAGCCTAAAGGAATTCAGCTTTGCTGAACAAAGAGGAAAAATAATTCAGTAGCTGAATTTAAAATAAAAAAAAAATTCAAATAGACTGAAGAGATCTTAAGCAAAAGGCTTCCCCACCTTTAATAGGTATGAATTCATGGTACACTGACTCTTTCTCCTGCAGTAAATAAACAAAATCTGTATTTATGGCCTCTTATGCTATACGGGTTGTCAA
>PVKU01007299.1:0-17014 GCA_004027475.1 Anoura caudifer
CTGGTTCCCTGGGTTTATGGTGTGAACTCTGTGGTAGAATGCCTGTGAAATTCAATGGTGTTATCTCCTTCAGGTATCCTGGTGTTCACTGCTTCCAGTGTCTCAGCTGTTGAAATGCCCCTTCTTTGGGGCCAACTCTGGTCTTTCCACAGTTCCAGGGTTTTTTTGTTTTGTTTTGTTTTGTTTTTGTCTCACTTGTTTGTGTTTAAAAAAGAGAAAAGCGAAGGAAAGGAAGGAAAGAAAAGAAGGTAAAGGAAATAAAAAAGTGAAAAGAGAATAAAGAAAAGTAGAATGAAAAAGAGAAAAAAGACAGGAAGGAGTGGTAAGCTTGAGAAGAAAGGAAGAAGGAATAAAACAAGAAAGAAGTATTGAGAAGCCAAAAGGAGTTGAGGGGTAAAAAAGATCAAAATAATGAAAAAGAGAAAAAGAGAAAAAAAAACCCACAAAAAAATTAAAAAACCGAAAAACACCAAAACCTCTAATTCTTGCTGTTATCAATCTTGCCAAGCTGATTTTTCTGGTCTTGAAGACTGTAGTGGCCGAGGGGTGACTGTATTGTTTTTTTTTTTTCCCCCTTGTTCAGCACTCAGTTTTCTCTGGCCTACTGTCCTCAGAGGTGTCCCTAGATTCTCTGCCCTGGGACCCAGGCGCGAACTGTGGTCGCGCGCCCACAAGTCCCGATGTTCCCTGAGTCTTCCTTCCACAGGTTCCAACTGTCCTACGAACACGGTTCAACCCCTATGGTGCCCAGCGACTGCGCACCCTGTCGCGCCCAGTCTCCCTGGGTGCGCTGATGCACCGATCCTCTAGCAGCTGTTTACAATGTCGCGTGGGTGCAGACAAAGGTGCACGCTCCAGCTCCCGCGATCAGTCCTCCCAGGGCTATGAGATCTTAACTCTTCTCTGTGGGTTTTCAAGCGACGTGGTTTATGCCGGTGTGGTGGGTCCCTGCTTGGCTGCCCAGGGAGCAGATGCCCCAGCTCCCTCCCCTGAGTCTTTCGGCCAGCCCTGGCCCGGTTTCTCAGCCCCCGCCCTGGTCTCCGCACCGCCAGAGTACTCTCCTTACCATCCGGTTTTTCAACGTCCACTGCAATTTTCGATAATCTGTTTTCAAATATGCTGTGTTTCTGGTGTCTGTTTGCTGTGCTGCATTGAAAAATGTCCCGGTTTAAGACCTGTGTGGGGGAGGCAGAGGGATGTATGTCCTTTTACCATGCCGCCATCTTCTCTCTCTTCAGAATCTTGAATATTAATAGAAAGGGTATAGCTTCAAAATACTTTGAATCACATGCTTGATTCAGTAGTCAAATTTACGTTCTCTTTATCATTTAAATTACGTTTGGAAAACAATCAAAAGAAAGACAGTCATTGCAATTTTAGCAAATGTTTCTGTGACATAGGACTCAGGAAAAAGCTTATAAGTTTGTGTATGTGGTATGTTTTTAAAAAACGACAGTGCCTTGGGACTTTTTGTCATCTTTCTCTGATTCCTCAAAGTATTGCTATAGGTAATTTATTTCTGACTATAGTGCTAGATCCTAAAATAGAAAAATGGGGTCAATATAAATTTTGACAGAAATGTTAGGTTTACATTAACAGTCAACTTGTGCTTAACAGGAGAGAAATGATTTACTTTTCAATATTATGTAACAAATTATTATTGAATTACTCTGAAGAAAAACAGGAAAGATATCGAGTAAGATTTCACTTTGACTAGGCAAGAGTATTTTAGCATATTTCCTATACCACCCGAAAGTGCATTAAATTGGCATCGGTTGCTCCCTCCTACCCCTCTCCCCATGATAGTTTAGGCTTCATTATCTTTTGTCTAGAAAACTCCAGTAGTCTAGTTCCCCGAAACCTTCCTGATAGGAGGCAGGGCTGCTGTTCTCATAACTCCAAGGGGTGCCATTTGCATATGCTAAAATGTGAATGTCACCACCGGGACAAAGCCTTTAGAGAAAAGTGAAGATGGGAAAGGCTAGTTGGGGTGATTCCCTCAGTCATCTAACATGTGTACTGTGAGCGACTAACTGTTAATTGTCGGTTATCGTGCCTGGGCACCAGGGATGCAGCCATGGATACCACAGCTTGCTAAGGGCCACCATGGGCTGCAATCCTTCTGCCAGTCAACTCTTTTGTTTTAAAGATTTTATTTATTTATTTTAGGGAGAAGGGAAGGAAGGGAGAAAGAGAGAGAGAAACACCACTGTGTGAGAGAAACATCCATCAATTGGTTGCCTCTTGCATGCCCCCAACTGGGAACTTGGCCTGCAACCCAGACATGTGCCCTGAGGGGTAATAGTCCCAGAGATCTTTCAGTTTGCAGGCCAGCACTCAGCCCACTGAGCCACTTCAGCCAGGGCCTGGTGGGCACCTCCAGTAGTCTGCAGAGATCATGAGAGCATTTCAGACGCCTTCAGGGACTCTGCACTGTCTTGGTGTTCCAGGCCCTCCATTAGATCTCCTATGCTTTCTGCCCCGACCCTTCCTAATCTGTTAGCGTCTAGAAATCTGTCTTACTCAGTGTGCCTGAGAAGTCCCTCAGGCTTTTCCTGCACAGAACCTTGCTACATCTGGAATCATGGGTTGCTAAAATCCAAACAAGCCTTATACCCTCAGTGTGTTATCTTTGTAGAGTAGCTAATGGATAGTGCTTACCAAGTGTTCCAGCCAGCGGTGATTACTTTTTTGTTAGAATTACCAAAAGACTTTGTGTCTCTCTTTTATGACCCTTTGGGCTCTTTCTGAGTATTTAGTCCAATCTTCTTGTTTTATAAATGATGTCATTCAGACCCAGAGAAGTTATGTGATTTCCCCAAAGTCACATAGCAAGTGCCAGAACGGGGTTTAAATTGGAACTCCTAATTCAATGCCTAATCTTATTTATTAGATCATAGCCAACTTTCAAAAATATTGTATCACTATTAATAAAGATTAATATATTTTGTACAGCATGTTTTTGGCTCCAACTTTTAAGTCATAGGCAGACAGAATATAAGATAGATTATAATGTCCAAAGTGGATACAGGCTTAGAAAACATCCAAAGAAATATTAAATAATGTGGAAATGTAGTCATTTAACTAAGAAAAGAAGAATCTGATAGAGACTTATAAGTATTATTCCTTAGTTTCCATGTCTACTAAAAACAGAATAAGAAAAAATATATTGCTGAAACAATTCTAGATTGTGGATAGCCTTTTAATTCTAAGTTTGGAATTAGAATTGGCATGAAAAGCACTTCTACCAGTGGAAGTAGAAGACTTCTCTTTTCCCAGGAAAATTTTTTTTAAAGATTTTATTTATTTTATCTTTAGAGGGGAAGGGAAGGAGAGGGGGAGATATATATCAATGTGTGGTTGCCTCTCGTGCGTCCCCTGCTGGGAACTGGCCTGCAACCCAGGCATGTGCCCTGACTGGGAATCAAACCACAATCCTTTGGTTCGCAGGCCCGCGCTCAATCCATTGAGCTATACCAGCCAGGGCTTCCCAGGAAATTTTAAAGGAATGCATGCATATTAGGTCTAGAGTGATTCAGATATCCACACTGGGAAAGAATCAGAACTGGGTTATCTCTACATGTTGTCACTTAGCCCTGCTTAAACAGCTGGTGCTCAATCACCCACGACAGTGGAGAAGAGCCATCAAAAAGCTTGCCAGTCTGGGTGACATGCCTGTGGGTAACCAATTCCGAAACTGGCCAAAGCTATTATCTTACAGCCCATGTGCTCTCAGAAGAAACCTTGATGCAGTGATAGTTGGCTGTGTTTTCACGATTGTATGTTTCCTACTTATCAAAACATTAGTAGTTTAAAATTACATAAATTTATTATTTATAGTTTCAGAGGTCAAAAAGTTAAAATCAGGGTGTTGGATGGGGTGCGTTCTTTCTGGAGACTTTAGAGGAGAATTCATTTCGTTGCCTTTTCTAGCTTCTAGAAGCTGCCTGCATTCTCTGCTTTGTGACTTCATCTTCCATGTGCAAAGCCAGCAGAGAGTAGCCCTGCCCTGCCCCCTCCCCCCCACTGTGACTTCTCTTTCTCTTACTCTGACCCTCTTGCATCCCTCTTACAAGGACACTGTGATTACATTGGACCCACCAGGATAATCCAACATAATCTCCCCATTTCAAGATCCTTAACTTAATCACCCACAAAGTCCCTTTGCCATGTAAGGTGACACATTACACGTTCTGGCAGTTAGGACATAGATGTCTTTCAGAAGGCTATTATCCAATCTATCACTATGATCCTTTTACTGACAGTGAGAAGTGACACATAGAATGTAGAGAGTTTACCTGTGGCCGATTAAAATTACTGTGGAGGACAGTAGGGCAGTTTAAGTGTGAATGAATATTTTAAAATGCTTTAAATTTATATCACTTAGCTGTTTTCAAATTATTTTAAAATATTTTGCTACCTTTCAACAGCAATTCCAGGAAGTAGGTAGAATAGGCAGTGTTGCCTCCCCATTTGTGATGTGGAGAGACTCAGAGGAGGGCATTGCATTTCGTCACATAGGTTACCCAGTACCTGGCTCTCTAATGCCTAATCAACTGGATTTCTGCTATCTGTGTATTGGAGCATTCCCAAGAGGTCTCTGAGAGTCAAATCAAAACAAAAAACTCATACCAGGGTTTTTCACATTAGCTATCCTAATATTACATTTAAGACTTCGTTTATTTAAATTTAAAATGTCACCTGAGAA
Organism: Anoura caudifer; assembly: GCA_004027475.1. Lineage (NCBI taxonomy): Eukaryota > Metazoa > Chordata > Mammalia > Chiroptera > Phyllostomidae > Anoura > Anoura caudifer. The sequence continues at coordinate 4,709 of PVKU01007299.1, forward strand.
GAAAATCTCTATTTTCATTTTTGTTTCTTCGTTCTCCAGTACCGGAAGTAGCGTATGAGTAGCTGCTAAGCATTTGAACGTAGAGCAATGAAGCATGACTTTCCTTCGTGTTGGAGCCAGGTGCCCTTGAAAGCAGCCCCTGCCTCTGACGTTTCAGTTTCCTGATCTCACTAGCCTTCCCTGTAAGAGATGTTGAGGAAAGCCAACATTTAACTACATTTTATCTGATTGCCAGTTATCTTACAAACATTTACAATTGACAATTCATTTGATTACAACTCCTAAATTAATTTTACTTAATATTCTTTCTTGTTTCATGTTCCTAAATTTGTGCCAAAGGTTGAGAGAGGCATTATCTTGGAGATTCTCGACAATGTACTAATACGAGCGAAGGAAAATGTAATTCTCTGTTACATGTATTTATATGTGAGATCATCTAGTAATCACATAGGTACTCTTATGTTATAGTATTTATTTATATTGAAGGATGAAATATGAAAATTATCCGTAGTCTTTAAGGGAGAAAATTACTCGAGTTTTATAAAAACTCCATGTAAGTATTCTTTGTTTAGTCAATTCTGATAGAAAAGCAAAAAATTACAAAGAATGTAACTCTTAACAAGTCGAGAGCTCAGTATTCCTTTGGGATTGGTGATATTTGAAAGGCTTTTTAAAGATAACAACAGCAGGCATATTTATTTGCACCTAAAAATATGTATATTGGGAAATTTGAGGAGGGAAAGAGAAGGAATGTTTTAAAATGGTGTTAGGGCAGTGTGATTTCTGATGTTCTCAATCCTTAAAGCCATTTTGTTCTACTCTGACATCCTTGATCACTCTACCACAATAAAGGAAACACCTGTTGAGAAGAGTAGCTTCATGAGGGCACCATGCCTTTGTTTTGTGGATTCAAATCTATTTTACATCTGGATCTGATAGTCGGAGGTGGGAACAGAGATGAAAAGAGCTATATGGATTGAATAGAGGTGGGCCGATAAGGGGGCAGGGGTGGAGGGGGAGGATTGTTGCAGGAAATGAGGACTGTGTTCAGAGAGTTGGTGTGGTTTTAAGGATTTGGGGGGGTCAATTTTCTTTATATTACACACTTTACTGTATATTTTCATTAAGATTTCTAGAACATTACAAATTTCATAAAAATAGAGAAACATATATAAATTCTAAATAGTAAAGGTTACAGACCACTGATCCTAAATATATCAAATTTGTAGCTTCTTTACTTTAGAACTGGAAAAGATAATGGGAACTGGCAATAGTCACTGATAGCCTGTAGTCTGGAAATTTAAAGTCACTTTCCTTACATTGTAGTAAAGAAGTTGACCTATTTCAAATGCCAATCATAATTTTCCCTGCAAATATATTCCTATCTACTCTTAAATTACACTGACAGACCTATAATTTACAAAACAACAAAACTGTTTAGTCAAGTTCAATATTCTTAAAATGTTCATGTGTAAACTGTCATATATTCTTGTAGTACTGTTGCAGAGAAAGCCTGAAAAAATCTCTACAATAGCTATGGTGAGGTTTTAAGCCCTGGTTGTTATAAAGTAATAATTGCTAGCATTTATTGGGAGACTACTCTATCTCAGATACTGTTCCTGATCCTTTTTATGTGTTATTTAATCACCAACCATGTGTTACAGGAAGTATTATCTCATTTTACTGTGAGGAAACTGAAGTGTGGAGTTTAAGGTCACACATCTAGTAGGTGGAAGAGAGCTGGTATTCCAACCCGAACATTTTGTCTCCTGAGTTCACCTCTTAACTAATAGGTTACAGCCAATCAGGGTATATGACTCCTGTTTTCTCATAGAGTCAACTAAATAAAATGAAAAGTTCTTTAATTTTATTCTTGATAAAATTGGCACAGGTGTACTGGAAAGCATAAACCATTTATTCTGTGAACTGCTTAGGAAAAACTTGAAGATTTTAGACCAAGCAGACTGAGGACACTATGATGCAATAGTTGCAGGGGATTTTTAGGATTTATGTTTATAGACCTACAAATCAATATCAGAGCTCCCAATCCCTATCCTGCGATCATGGCCTATGTGTTGTTGGTAGCCTGAATATCAATACAAAAGCTCTAAACAATACTGTATAAGATGAGGGTTGGAGTCAGCCCCTTGTGGAAATGTGGCATTCAGCAAACCGCACAGCCTCTAATTGAGAGCAGTGATCTTTACCAAAGCCCAGGTGGGGGAGATGGTATTTACACACCGAGCAATGATGGCAGGCAGTGGCTTCTTGGTTTGAAAGTTGGTATCTGGAGAGAGGAGGAATAAAGATCTTTAAGAAATGATGCCCTGACTTATTTTAAAGATATATTCCATCTTTTAAAAAAAGAACTGTAGACTTTACTATCAGCTGAGTTAACAAGAATTTATTCTTTTCTTCAGTAGGAAAAAATTATTATAATTAATCTTTTATTTCTGATTGTGAGGAGCAGCAAAAAGAGTAAGTCAGAATTATAACCAGAAACTGAATTCCTATGTGAAATATACAGACCTGTCTGTCTCAGCAGGAACTGCATTGTTGTGAATTTGTAAATTGTGTCAAGCTCCTCAAACTGTAAGAGTCTTGCAGCATCATTCACCCTGTACGCACACTCTCATTTCACTTTCTAGGAGGCAAACAAACAAATTTAAATAGAGTTTGCTACACAGGGTGCACTGCAGCTTAAGGATTTGATAGTAACTGTTTTGCTAAGGGAAAATACATTTCAGTTTTAGCATCAGTTGCATTTTGCAAAATTCCTCATTAAATATCTTTTAGAAGTGACTACAGTTTTCTGTAATGTTCTAATGTTGTTTGGAACTGGATACAATAAGGATGCTGCAGTAATTCATTACCATTGTATGCTGTATCATCGTAATCATCCCTGCATTGTAAACGTAAGTGTGTGGATGCTGTTTTAATGGGATGAATAAATAGTCAGATGTATGAAAACATGTTGATGTCTCCTTACAGTCAGAGATCTGTTTTAGAAACATTACTGCTCTTCCACTGGGATTTTTATTTTATATTTTCATCTTGGCAACAAAACTTTGATCACTGAAGGTAGGTACAAAGTAATGGTGGCTTTTAGAAATTTACTCTTCACTTGCACGGCTGGCTTGGTCGCTTGGTCGGCTGTAAAAGTGACAAGTTTATCAGATTTATTAAAGTCATTGTAACCTTATTGTTATAAAAATTATCAAGTCCTTAATTACACTTTGCCTTTACTTTCCCATTTTAAATCTGTTGACGTTATTGCCCCTGTAATTTTGGAGGTATGCTATGATTCTGAAGAGACCAATGACTAAAAGGTCATGATTAAAATATTACCAATGCTGAAAATTTAGCTAGGCATTTACTGCCTTCAGTAAGTGTAAGGCATTTGGTATTCACGATTGTAGGTGAGCAAGGATATATGATTAAAAAGTAAACCTGAATAACATAAAAAATAAAAAAGAAAAACAACACAAAGAAAAAAGAGAAACATTAAAATTAATATATTATTAAACTATCATATCAATTATTTCCACTTAAACTGAACCTAAACTCTTCCAGGAAGCATTCCATGATAACTTTCTTTTATCTCCATATTATACTGGTTTGCAGTTATTTCACCACTTAAAAAATTAGATGTCTATTTAGTGTAGACATTTTACTATCATGCCTTTTGAAGATTTTCTTTGTTGTTTTTTTGTTACTTTATTTAGTTTTTTCATCCTTAGTGAGGACATGCTTATTGATTTTAGAGAGAGGGGAAGGGAGAGAGAGAGAGAGATAGAGAGAGAGAGACAGAGGCATTGCCGTGTCAGAGAAGCATCCATCAGTTGCCTCTTGCACACACCCCAACCAGGGACTGAACATGCAGCCCAGGCATGTGCCCTGTCCGGAAATTGAACTGATTGAACTGGTGACCAACCAACTGAGCCATACCTGCCAGGGCATTTGTTATTATTTTAAATAAATTAGAAACTTTTTAGGATAGATCTGATGCATAAGATGAAGAAATGCCCAGAAGGCCTTTTGATGCTGAGATACACTACGAGGACATACTGTACTTCTCTCCGGTCCCACGCCACACTCCAGTGGTGTGCCACTGAGGACAGAGACTGGAGATCTTATTCCTCTGTGTTCCCGGGGTGTCACAGGGTGCAATATTCCCTGTGTCCTGCATTGCACCCTGCTTCTTGCTTACTGACTGATTTACAGAATAGGAATAAATGTTATCGACTCTCTACAAGTACAACATGTTGACCTTCACTAATCATATCCAAGAAATAGATTCTACAAGTATCATGTCATGCTCTACTTTGCATCTCTTTGTAACTCAGGAAATAGCAGGTTTCTTGACACTTAACCCCACTGCCAAGTTTGGCCAGCAGCAGAGAGAACTACAACAGAGGGAGCTAGTGAAGGAGACTATCTTGCAGAAAGCACAATGTCCAATGGGCTTTGTATTTGTAGTCTTTGCTTGCTGTCTGGCTTGGAAAGCAAAAGAGGAAGAAATGGGGGTATCCCCAGACATCGTAACAATGGGAACTCAGCCAAGGGAGCCTGGAACAAAGGAAGGATGACCGGATATGAAGGCAGACAAATGGGACAAAGGCTGCAGCCACTGAGCTTCCCTTCCCTGAGAAGGACAAGCAAAAGACACAAGCCACAAAGGAAGTGGGGACAGCCCACTGTTAAAACTAGAACATGGTAGTAACTAAGGCCCTGGAGACAGGCTTGGACTCAGTCACCTGAACTGGGAAGCTGAGTTTGTCAGATTAACTAGAGTAACTAGCTGCTGAGTCCACCATCTGTGGCAGCATCAGCCTCTCCTGCCACAGGACAAGGTCGGTGTCTGGGACTGCTCTGTGCTGCTACCGTTGTGGAAAGGAAAAAGGAGATCAATGTTGGGAGACATGTGGGCAGTGATCCACTTCACTTCTTCTATCAGATACACTCATCTCTGGGCTAGTATTTGGACAGGTCCTCAGAGCGTAGATATAAAACCTCCTTAGTGCATGACATCTCCAGAGAAGCTATCTGCAAAGCAACAGTGTGTGTGTGTGTCTGTGTGTGCACGCACACGCGTTCACACGCTTAAACCCTGACAGTAAATCTCTGAGGAGGCAGTCTTTTTCTCCAGCATGTAGATATGAACACTGAGGCCCAAAGGATGGGATGATTTAGTAAGAGTCATACAATTTGTAATGGGCAAAGCAGGGATAGGATTCAAAGTTTTCTGATTGTACTGGGTATATGAAGCTTCTCCACATGGTAGAGGGTTAAAAAATGCTGGGGGAAATAAATGATTATTTAAATTTGATTTTACATTTTGGAACCACCTCTTGGGGACTTTCACTCCTTTGATTACCTCTAGAAGAAGGCTCGAAGTTCAAGAAACCTTAAAAAAAGTAAAAATAAAAGGGGAAATGTATTCTCACCCACTTTCAGTAAGTAAAGTGTATGCTCTGCAGGACAGTTACAGCTCATGCTTGGTGGTGTTTACTAGCTAACAAAAGCCAGGTACCTGCATAAATGCTTCACAGTTTTAATTCCTTTAACCTTCGTAATAATACACTTAGGAAACTGCAGCACAGAAAGGTAACAGAACTTGCCCAAGGTCACACAGCAAAATAAATAAATAAATAAATAGATAAATAAAATAAAATAAATGAAAAATGTGAGGGAGCCAGGATGGAAACCCAGGCCGTCGGGCTCCAGAGCCCCGGTTTACAATCACCACGTGAGACTATCTTTCATTACATTCTCAGTTCAGCTGACAAAGCTGTAGGAATGTCACCCATGGCTGTCAGAGGAAAACGATTTTCTTGTGAAAATGACATTACCACCTGAAGATATTTCTTCTTGCATTTAATGATTTTGAGCATCTGCCCTTCACTGATCCCTTCAGGGTAGGCTTGTTTTCTGCACATTTCATCTGGTGCTTGGGAGTCTGAAGCCTTCTGTTTTTTAAATAAATCTTAGTTACTTGCAATAAATCAACACACAACATTTTGAATGTTTACAGATAGCTCGATGCAGTTGTTGTGTTTATCTTTCCTCGGTTGTGCCTAGCTTTTGGATGAGTTTTTAACTAAAACTCCAAGTCTAGACTATACTACTTGTACATTGATGGCAGAAGGAAAGCAAATGCGATGTGTTAATGAACACATGTAGCAGCTCGGCCTAATGCATGTGTGGTACGAAACAATCGAAATGAGGGCATGTGAACAATTAAAATCAGATCAACAGCTTATAATTAATATCACATCGATGGAATAATGCTGAAGATACCAGCTCAGAGACATGCAGCTGTTGTTGCCAGGTTCCCATCCCAGGCAGGAGTTGATTTCATTTTCTCTCAAAAGGTCAAAGTACAATAATCAGGGAAGTACTTCCTAAAAGGTAAGTGGGAACCAGTGATAATCTCACACTTGGGTATAACTCTGAGAAGGATACTCTCATTAGGCTTCTCACCATCGACCACCATGGTACATGCCGTTATTTATTCACTGATGCCTTCTGCAAACAGGCTGCACCATTGGTAGAGTTGACTGAGTTCCCCACCCCCATGGCAGAGTTGACAAGGCCCTGGCTGCTAGGCCAATTGCCCATGCTCTTGGCAGACAATGTTGATCTCAGTTCCACCGTGCTTTTACCATCTACCCCTGGCCCCTCTGCTATCTCTGTGACGTTCCGTGCCTCCTTGCCCTGACCCGCCGTTTCTCTCCTCCTCTGTTTTCTAGGCTCTTCCTCTCCTGTTCCTTCCCACTCAACAAACACTCCTTATCCTTACCTCCTTCTCTACAAGTTCCCTTCACTTTCTTGCTTTAAATGAAGACTCACTGTCCCCTGAGGCCACCCCACTTTCTCAGCAGCTCTGTCAAGTGGCATCTCTTTTCTCTCTCATCCACCATGTGAAGAGGCTTTGTGTCCTTGTTGCTTCTCATTGTCATTTCTAAACTGAGTCCTTTGCCCTTTAAAAAAAAAAACCTCTCAGCTCCTTTGAGAGTAATCAAGGCCCTCTGACTATATCACCCTGGCATCTGCCAACATCCTCGTCACTCCCTGTCATCCACCCAAGATTTTGGAACCTGGCTCACATTTGCATCTGGGCCCCAGACCTGCCATCATCTGGTGTGATTTTAATCCATGTGGGCTGTGCATCTGACACTCTGGCTTCTCAGGGCCTTGACCTCTGCAGCTGCACCAACCTTCTGCCCTCCACATCCATCACCCACTTTTTCAGTAACACCTGGGAAGTTTTCATCACCAGGGACTGGTGCTTCACAGTAGCTAGTTCAGGTGTCCCACTGGCTGACCTTTACTCTTTCCTATTCAGCTTGCTTGTTTAGCTGCCCCAGTGATGACTGTCTTTTGACCTAATCAGAACCACTGGCCTCTCCGGTTTCCCAGTTGCTCATCTCGCTCCTTTCCTCTGCTTATTAACTTGAGGCTTCAGAGTCACAAACCCAACTGTTGAGCAGCTGTTTAAGACAGGGCATAACAAACAGTCCTGGCAAAACAGCACGGAAGAGGGGAGGGCTGGTTCCTTATGAGAGAATTGGAGCATTGTTGCCAAAAGATGGGGGAAAGGATGCCAGGCAGGCCAAAACAAACAGTGACCACTCCAATTTCATCTGTCATTTCTTCTCTGGACTGATTGAGTTATTTAGATTATTTAAGTTATTTGGCTGATTTTCTATTCATGTTGCACTTAACTCTGTGTGCCACTTCTTTCCAAATGCAACCAGAAATCTTGGCTCACAGTTCCTTTTACAAAAAAAGCTTCCACTCACTATGTACACAGGCACGCTGTGTTCTCCAAAATTGCAATGACTGAGGCTATCTTTCCTCAAGGCTGAGTAAACATATGGATGTGAGTGAGCCACTTCTCAGTCTGTAGCCTTGTGACAAGGCATCTGCTGCAACATTTTTTGTTCTTGGATTGTGGACTCTTGTTTGCCGATTGTTTTTATAAATCCGAATCTTTGAAATCTTGACTGACATGAAGTTGTTCTTTTTGGAGTCTTTGCTACTTTCTGTGCACCATCTTTAAATAGTTGTCTCACAACACGCAAGATTTTTTTTATGAAAAACTTCTCTTTCAAAAGTGGAGGTAAAATGTCTAACTCAAAAGCTTGTGGGTCGTTTTGCATTTGAAACCTCTCTTCCTCTACTTGGCTACATGTATTGGCCTTGGAATAATGGCTCTGCATTAACGTTGCAAAAAGAAGTCATGAGCGTACCTCAGGAAGACATTTAAGCTTAACTTGCCCATGAGCTTGATTCAGTTCCAAGGTAGATAATTATTTCTTCTTCCTCTGAAAGTATAAACTTTAAAACTGAACCATGATTTGGAACTGGACCTTGAATACCCTCTTCAATATGTTCATTAGTGGCATTCAATGCATGTTAATTCCTAATCATACCTGTGTGTGAGAAGATAATTGAAAATTCCGCAACGATGGGACAATGAGCACGTCTTCCACTGAAGGGTGTTATTTAGGGACTGTGGATAAAGTTTTGCTGGACTGTGTGTCCTCTGCCGTGTTTAAGTGGCACATGCAGACCATGGTAGGTGCTGTAGGCAACTTTGGGGGTTAACTCCTGTTTCATTTTACTGCTACTTCTAGGGATCAGTAATTCAGCACATTTTTAAATTGTTTCAATTATTGCTCAATTAATACAACAATTTTTTTAACATTAAGAATGAAAGGCACCTTTCAGAGACAATGGACCTTAAGGCCTGTTAGCAAAAGGCCATCTGTGTGCGAAGCCGGTGACGGCAAACAAAGCAAGTGACCGATTTTGAAGGAAGATTAGTTGATTGCGGTGCCGAGGGGTCTTCTCATCCTCAGCAGCCTACCTGTTCACCATTAAATGTAATCTATTTTAAAAGGTAGATTACAAGCTGTCATTATAAGATCTTGAAAGAGATGCTCCATTCTCAGGATTTCATAAGAGGTTTGGGTTTTTATTTTCATTTTTTTTAAGCCAGAAAACTATTATTAATGGAGAGTTAATAAATTGGAACATATGGTAACTCACTGATGAGTGATGACATTGTTATTTCTTCAGCTTTACCTGGAATCATGTAAAAATTACATTTAGAGTTGAAGAGATTCTTATGTTTCATTATCTCTAAAGGCTGTTTCATGGGTTGGGAATGTAACTCACAGTTGAGATCAAGCCCTGTTCCTTCTGGGGTCTGTTGGCCAGAGTCAGCTCTGTTCTACATCTCCCATTTTCTGAGAGTAAAATGAGATTCACATGTTTGCATACCATCTTACTCTTGCCAAGGATACTTTCTGGAAAGAGCATCCTGAATATTTCTGCTGTGCCTCTATTTTAGGGAGAGAGGAGAATCTCACAAAAATTGGACACTATTTCAGAATTAGGCCAGATGCTGAGGAGTAAATGAAGGGTTTACTCTGCCAATGGCTAGTGATTCCACATGGTTAGGAGGACAGATGCGTTAAGGAGTGTTCTTCTGGTTCAGAGATTAGGCACCAGAGAGAGATTGTATGGAGAAAGCCTGGCCTCATTTGTATGGTTTTAGTTGATAACCAGCAATTATTGAGAACCTGCCATATGTTATATCCTATGCTTTGATTAGATACAAAGGAATGAAATACCACCTCTGTTAGTTTCCTGGGGCTGCCATTACAAAATACTACAGACGGGCCAACAACAGAAACTTATTTTTTCACAGTTCTGGAGGCTAGATATTCAAGACCAAGGTGTTGTCAGGGTTTGTGCCTTCTGGGGGCTGTAGGGGAAGGATCTGTTTCAGAATCCTCTCCTCTGCTTGTAGATGGCTGTCTTCTCCGTGACTTCCCATGGTCTTTCCTCTGTTCATGTGTCTTTGTCCAAACTCCTCTCCTTGTAAGGATACCAGTCATCTTGGATTAGGGCCCACTCTTATGGCCTTGTTTTAATTCAATGAACTGTTTAAAGACACCATCTCTAAATATGATTCTATTATGAGGTCATGGGGCTTCATCATAAGCATTTTGGGGGTGATGTGATTTAGCCCTCAACAGCACCTCAGGCTTTTATCTACGTACAGGATAAGACATGTACAGACGTTTCTGTGCGCGCACCTTGTGCTCGTTTTGCTGAGGGCGGCCAAGATGCCCTGAGCAGATTGCTGGCATCTGTAGGCAGAGATTTAGGAAGTTATTTCTAGACATTATATTTAGATCAGTCTAAACCAACAAAGAAACATCGAAAAGGGATTTTGCTTTCTTCCTGTTCGATGTCCTAATGTTGAAATCAAGCAGATGATTGGCATGAGCACCCCAGTGACACTGATGAGCACATGGATGGATGTTTGACCATTGAATCGAAACATTAATTTGCTCTGCCTGGTTCTGAAAACACTAAGTGAGAATTTTGAAAATTTGAAAGAATTTTAATGTTTGTGATAGTCTTTAGCCTTGGACTGACTCTTAAAAGCATAGATCAGGTTTTTTTTTTTTTCTGGAGCACTTTGACAATGTTTCAGCACAATTTCGAAGAATTAGAAGTTTCAGATATAGGCTTTGCAGTTTCTGTATGTACTACAAATGAAATTAAATGATTATTCTTGAATATCATTTTAGCAATTTGTCATTCTGGTCCTCTCATAGCTAAATATGCGCTTAAATGCTTCATTGAAAAATGTACCTTTTCTGGAGGAATGGTTGATTACTATTTACAAGTTACATAAACCACACAATTTTATATTTATTTTGTAAGTGGCCAGTTAATTTTTATATCCACAAATAAATAAAGTTAATTTAAAAAGAACATCATACAAACAGGAATACCACTTTTAGCCCATGACATGTCCTCACCTCAATGCCTTATTCCTTGTGCCTCTGTGTGGGAGCTGACAATGAAATGATAAGTGTTCTTTATTTTAAAAAAGAAAATGAGTCAAGTTATAGTGTTACTTTTGTAAATATCCTGGTTTGTAGAATATTTTCTTGATATTGTAAGGCAGCATTATTTTCTTTTCTTAGGTGTCAAGTTTTTCTACTCCTTGCATATTTTAAACCCGTTCTCTCATGTCAACAAAGGTAGGAAAAGCAGTGTCAGAGAAAGAGACTTCAAGACCATTCACAGAGTAATTCCTTCTGTCCTCAAGGAGTAATTGTTTGCATAGCTAAATAGGGATTATGGGTCATTTTAATTTTGATTCTGGTATAATCTCTCCCATGAGATTCTAAATGATTAGTTAGTGAACTAACTGCCCAGGAAAAGGGAATTGTCTAGTATCATTCATATATACATTTATAGATACCGCATGTGAATGCGGTGAATATGAGGCATACAACATGACAGCAGAGAATCAAAGGCGTATGTGAGGAAATGCCAGCTGTTAAAAATGAGACTGAGGTACATTATTCTGGAAGTAGAGAGGAAGTATGAGTCACACAAGCATAGCAATCATCAGAGCATCACTACAGATACATCACAAGTTAGGAGGAGCAGTAAATTTGAGGAACATTTTTTTTGAAAGCAATATTTATACCTGTCCTCCCCTGAATTTCTCTCAATTTAGCTTTTTATTCCAATTTAATGCACATAATTAGTGCATTATAAATACATGTTTAAAATTGGGTTACCGACTTTAATGTGGGAATCCTTTATCTGACATTATTGTTCACTGCTGTCACATTCAGTGCGTTTACTGATGTGTCTTACACACATGATGCTGTACTGTGTCGTGCTTGTTTGTACTTCATATTTGCCTGAGATTCTTTTTGTTGTTGTATTTTTTAAATATATTTTATTGATTATGCTATTACAGTTGTCCCATTTCTCCCCACCATTCCCCTCCACCCTGCGCACCCCCTCCTACTCACATTCCCCACCTTTAGTTCATGTCCATGTGTCATAAGTTCTTTAGCTTCTACATTTCCCACACTATTCTTGCCCTCCCCCTGACTATTTTCTACCCACTGTCTATGCTACTTGTTCCCTGTACCTTTTCCCCCTCTCTCCTCCTCCCACTCCCCTGTTGCTAACCCTCCATGTGATCTCCATTTCTGTGTTTCTGTTCCTGTTCTAGGTGTTTGCTTAGTTTGCTTTTGTTTTAGGTGTGGTTGTTAATATCTGAGTTTGCTGACTTTTTACTGTCCTATTTTTTATCTTCTTTTTCTTAGATAAGTCCCTTTAACATTTCATATAATAAGGGCTTGGTGATGATGAACTCCTTGAACTTGACCTTATCTGAGAAGCGCTTTATCTGCCCTTCCATTCTAAATGACAGCTTCTCTGGATAGAGCAATCCTGGATGCAGGTCCTTGC
>PVKU01007299.1:17114-89858 GCA_004027475.1 Anoura caudifer
TCTCTTTTGAGAAATCAGCTGACAGTCTGATGGGAACTCCTTTGTAGGTGACTGTCCCCTTATCCCTTGCTGCTTCTAGAATTCTCTCCTTCATTTGAATCTTGGCTAATGTAATTATGATGTGCCTTGGTGTGTTCCTCCTTGGGTCCAACTTCTTTGGGACTCTCTGAGCTTCCTGGACTTCCTGGTAGTCTATTTCTTTTGCCAGATTGGGGAAGTTCTCCTTTATTATTTGTTCAAATAAGTTTTCCACTGGTTGCTCTTCTTCCTCCCCTGCTGGTACCCCTATAATTTGGATGTTGGGACGTTTAAAGATGTCCTGGAGGTTCCTAAGGCCTCTCCTCATTTCTTTGAATTCCTGTTTCTTCCTTCTTTTCTGTTTGGTTATTTCTTTCTTCTGGTCCACTCCATTGATTTGAGTCCCAGTTTTCCTCCCATCTCTATTGGTTCCCTGTGCATTTTCTTTCATTTCACTTATTGCAGCCTTCATTTGTTCATCTAATTTGTGAGCAAAATCAACCAATTCTATGAGCATCCTGATCACCAGGGCTTTGAACTGTGCATCTGACAAGTTGGCTATCTCTTGGTTGCTTAGATGAATTAGGCTCTGGAGCTTTGATTTGTTCTCCCATTTGAGCCATTTTGTTTTTGTTTTTTTTGGGGGGCGTCTGGTCATGGCTATTATGTAGTGAGGGTGGAGCCTTAGGTATTCCCCAGGGCAGGGCAGCCCAGTCTCTGAGTTGTGATGCTGGATGTGGGGGCGGGGTCTGAGAAGGAACAATGGTGCTTGCTCCACTTTATCTCAGATTCCAGTCCCTTCTGCCGCTTCCCCTTTACCTGGATTATCTGCACGCGAATATGGGACCACCTGGTCAGCTGGCCGCCTTGCGCGGCCTCACTGGGTCTGCACTGTTGCCTCCCCATGCCCGGAGTCTGCTAGCTGCCACCTGCATGCCTGGGATCTGCCAGCCACTGCTCCCTGTGTGCCCGGGTCCATCAACCTCCACTTTTTCCTGCCATGACTCCACCCCTCTTACCAGTCTGGATGAATGGTTGTTGGACTTCCATACAGTTCAATTTTCTATCAGTTCTGGTTGTTTTCTTGTTTCTAAATCTTTGTTGTCCTTAATTTTGGTTGTGCGAGGAGGCACAGTGTGTCCACCTGCGCCTCCATCTTGGCCAGACATCTGCCTGAGATTCTTCAACGTACAGAATACAATGAGGTACATTAGAAAAGTCCATGGGAATCTGTGGGAATCCAGGGAACTCTACATAGAAATTAACATGATGACCCACTCATCTTTTATCTTACTCTGAAGGGTATTTATGATTAGAATGTACTGTAATTGATTTATCTTACCAAATATAGTAAGTATTCAGAGGCTGTATCCAAATCTAAAAATGTTAATAGCTCAGCACTAAAAGTGAGTCTAAATTAAATCATAATAGGGTTTACTTTAAAGAGGTTTACTTTTTACTTCTTTGCTGAATGTAACTTTTTATGATTTAATATTTGTTAATTAGATACATGTATCAAGAGAACCAAATGAAAAAATAAAATAGTTCTGGAAAGAATTATTTCTTTATTTCCTCTGAACTTATTGCTACAATCCCATGTGTTTGACAAAGCTACATGCATGTGGGCTTTCTACACAGAGCTGTACTTGTACCATTCAGAAAGTGATGGGGGAGAACCTGAGGCTGAGATTGACCTCGGGGATCACTATACCAGGTGCACTTCCTGAAGTTGGAATGGGAAGTGGGACACACTGTATGTGGAGATCATGGTGGTGCTGACTCCCACAGTTCACTGCCCCCCTGGGAGGGCCTGAGAACAGCAGAGTCCTTCTACATTTGCTCCTGAACAATAAAAAAAAGAGAAGGGGAGGTTGATCTTCAGGGCATCATCAATACCATCAGGAAATTATTATTGTTGACAGCATAGGAGTGAGGTTTCCCTCATGTAAACATGGACACAAGAGAATGGCTCAAATAAGTTCAAGTGTTCTGTGGCCTTGGGCTTTCTTTGAGGACTTCAAAATTTCAGAACAAGTGATTGAGAAGTTAGCTGGCTTTCCAACCCCAGATGAATGAGAGAACATAATACCATCTATAGGTTCTTGTCTATATACAACTTTATTAAAAATAAACTTAATCAATCTGACTCAATGTAGACCAAATATGGCAACTAACGTAATCTTGAGCTGTGTCGAGAGCACTGGTCTGGGCCAGTGGGGCTCTCACTCTGTCACCTATTAGCTGTGGAATCTGGGACTTCTTAGCTTTCATCTGCCTCATCCATCAAGTTAAACTAAAAGTCGAGGCTGAGCCATGTGTGTATGGAAAATAATACAGTAATTAATAAAGAATAATATAAGAATAAACTCTGTTTCTCATCCAACTGTAAACCTACTTTTGCGCACCCTGTACTATATATGCCGTCCTTCTTGCTTTGTAGCGTAGGAGCAATAGATGTGAACATTCTCCCTCACAGATGTTCATAACTTGCTGTCAGTATTGATATCTCACTATATGCTGCTGCTGAACTATGCACGATTGCCAGATTCGCTGATGCTGAATCCTTTATATTCTCTTTGAGTTTGGGAACTACTAGTATAGGTACATTTCTGTCAAGAGTGACTAAAAATAAATTTCTCTAAAATCAGTAGTTGGAACTAGTTTTCCTAGTATATCTACCAGTGTACTTGGATTGAAAGGTAACTGTTTGATTTCCACTTCCTAAAATGCTGAGTGTTCAGCTCTATGGGAAATCATATTGATTGGTGATGCATGTTTAACAACTTTAAGAATTTGATGCCCCTGTTCAACATTATACTCTTCCATATAAACAACAAACATTATCAAAAGCCTGCTTCGTACAAAGTACAATACCAAGTTCTGAGGCATCAGAAAGTATCAATTATCTGCCCACAGGAAGTTGGTGCTTTAATGAGGAATGCATGCCATGTGAGTACACATGGAAAGTAAATAATACATGTTAAACCTCTGCTACCTGCTACACTTGAAAAGTAAATAATACACGTTAAACCTCTGCTACCTGCTAAGTGAATTATATAGGTTTTAGACGCAGAATGTTAAGTCATGCACCAAAGACATTTTGACAGGTTTGGAATGGCTACAAGCTATTTCCTAGGAATTATTCATAAAGCTTGAGACTAAAAATGAGGGTTCCGTTAACTTTGCAGGAATAGAGCACTACGGGCTTTTTGGTCCTGGGGAATTTCAGGTTGGGGGACCAATTTTAGCAGGTCCTCAACTGTCCTGAGGACTGCGTCTTTAGTGTCCTCCTCACCCTGAATTTCTCTTACTAGTCAATAGCATGACCATCCAACAAACTCCTCAATCAAAACCTTAGGTATTGTTCTTGACGCATCTTTATCCCACATCCCACACAGCAAATGCAGCAGCAGTCCCATTGCTGCAGTCTGTGAATGGATTTTGCATGCCTGGCTGCCTGTCTGCCCCCTCACCCTGGCCTAAGCCCATTACCCTGTCCCCAGACATGGGCCTCTCCTGCCTGGACTGCCACGGCACGTCCTAGCTCACCTCCTTGATTCCATTGTTTCTAACATCCACTTCATTCTTTCCATTGAATAACAATTGTAAACCATAAGTCAGATGATGCCATTCTCATGTCATAAAACCTTTGATGTTTTTCCTGTCCCTCTTTAAAAGAAAATCCCCATTTCTCCCCAGAATATAAACAAGGCCCTGCAGGATCTACCTTGTGCTATCTTCTAAACCACTTTTCTTTATTTTACTATGTCGTAGCCACAGTGATGTCCTTTTATTCCTCAGATAAAATAATCTCTTTCCATTTAGAGGTTTTGCACTTGCTATTCCTTCAGCCTAGCGTGCAGTTCCTCTGGCTCTTTGTGTGCCTGACTCCTTTTATCCTTTCGGTCTCAGCTCAATTGTCACACTCCCAGCTCAAACGCTTCCTGACAGCACTATCTGAAGCAACTCCCCCAGTTGTCCCCTACTATGCCACCCTATTCATTTTTTCATAGCACATTTCAGAAAATGGCAAACATCCAGTTTCTTTTTTTGTTATTGTTTACTTATTTATTATTTGTGTCCTCAACAGGCTTGTTAACTCTAGGAGGGTAGGAATCTTGTGTTTTGTATTTATTACCGTATCTTCAGTAATATCACAGTGTCTTGGATTACTCAGGAACCATTTGTAAAATGAATACAGAATGTGGCTTATATAAGCAGAGGGAGGGGAAAGGGGCACTGCAGGCTGCGTGAGAGCGTGAGCAGAGATCTGGACACTGAGTAGTTTCTAGCAGGTAGGAAGCAGCATCTCAGTCCTGCTCTTGGGACAGGGGAAGCCTGGCAGGAATGTTGACCAGGCTTGGAGGTTGGAGCCTGAGGCTGGGCCCTAGTGACTGAAAGTGAAATAGTACAAATGGTAAGTGCAAGTTATGTTCAAAGAAGAGAACGAGAGATGAACAGCAGAAGAACACTGTTAAGCCTGAGAGGGTGAGTCCAAGGTTCTAAGAAGGTACCAGAGAATATCCGGGGAAGTGCATAGTATGGAGGGCAAGGGGTAAGTGCACAATAGTTCAGGATGTGGTTTGTGAAAAAATCAGAGCACTGTTCTGGTTGGGAGTAAACCCGCTTACATGGTGCAGAATTTTATTCCAATTGTACTGGGATATAAATTCGGAAAGTAAAGCTATTTACAGAAGATCTTGAAGTCAGAGCTATGGGACTAGAATTAACCTTGCAGTCAGTCAACTGGAACCTACTAAAGAAAGATCTTCAATCCGTGATTCGATAAGGTTGCTCTTGCAGAGGTGCTATTGGTGAGAAGTGCTCTAGGCAGAGAGGACAGGTAGGAGAGGTTGTAGTTGTCCAGCCAACAGCTTCCAAAATACATTTCTAAGGCTGACCCACTTGAGAAGCATGGGCTTTATGTGTCTGTCCTAAGTCCCAAGTAAAAACTCCTCAAAGGAGTTGATATAGTGAAGGGCTTGAGGACCTGGACTTCGGGGAGCTTTGGGAGAAGGGTCGGCAGGAACATTACAGTATCTCTTCTCTGCCGTTCCTTGATTTCCCTGCCGACCATGGTGGACTGTGCTGTGCCCCGAAACCTTCTGCAGCCTCCTCTTTCTGACTCTTCTCTGAGGTGATGGGTAAGGGGACAGAAGCCTGTAGAGCCGGACTGCACTATCACCACCCATCAGTAGGTGCCACCTTCCCACAAGTGATTTACCCCACTCTGAGAGCCTAGCCTACAGCTTGAAGTTAATATTGCATTTTATCCCATATATAGTTTGTGTTCTCCACAATTATAAATATTTATTGAGGATACATGAAATCAAAGCAAGTTTTTTGTTTTTTTTTTTGTTAAATCAAGTTACTTACAAGGATCTAGTCACATTTTATTCAGAATTCTGTTGTTTAATAATACTTTTCTACAATTAAGAGGCTGCTTATTTTTAGCTACTCTAATATTACATTAATTATTTTGATAATTTTTTTATCTGGTGGCTTACAGACATGTGTTAGAACCAGAAAAAATACAATCCATGTTCTTTCTCTTTACTTTTTTTCTCCATTTAATATTTCCACCACCACAGACAATTCTACAGTATAGTCCTGGTATAGAGTAAACTAATCTCTCCTTTTAAAAAAAAACACCTGCAAATACCACCATGTGCCTCGGTTCAGGATCTTATATATGATATGTTTTTAAAAATTTGAAATAAAACATGGGTATGGGCTTTTTTTTTAGTGTGTTGTATTGTATAATTTTATGTTTGGGTACAACATTAGCAATAAAATAGGAAAAAGACAAGAGATAAATGTCTAGGTACATATAATAGCTCCATAGTTTCAAACTGAATTACATGAATCGATAAGTAATATACTTAATATTTTTAAATTGTACGTATTCTAATTGGTCTCTGGAAGTGAAATGATGAGTATATAAGACTGGGAATTAATAGGAGCCCCTGTGGCTCATGCTCAGGAAGAGCCAGCTCATGCTTGACAGTTGGTTGTACTCTATGCAGTGTCTTGCATGTTATTCTCACACCTTCCCATTTGAAAATTCATTTGAAATGGCAGAGATAATATTTTCTATTTTAGTGTGTAGGCAAAATGCACTATTTTCCTTACTCTCACATTTTATTTCCAGCCACCAAATGTGTAAGTTTTTCTTCCATTGACCAGTTCTTTCACCACCAGCTGGGTGTCTGACAATTTAAGTCAATTCTGACACTATCTACCTCGTGATAGCATCGAGTGTCACTGGTTAAGGGCTCAGTCCCACAAGACTGCTCCCTCCTTTCACATGCCAATTCTAAGTCCAGGCTGTTATCTGGGCTTCTGACTGACTGGCTATAAATCTGAGGTTCCTGTGACCCCCTCCTCCAGTCTGATAACTTGCTAGAGCAGCTCACAGAATTCAGGAAAAACAGTTTGCTTACTAAATTACAAATTCATTACAAAAGGATGTAGCCCCAGAACAACTAGATGGAAGAGATGCTTAGGACAAGGTGTGTGGGGAGAGGTGTGGAGCCAACCAGAAGCTCTTCAAGCGCGGTACTTTAGGGACTTTTAGGGACGCTTGATCACATAGGTATGTGCAGTGGATTATTACCTCCATTCCCAGGCCCTCTTCCCTCTCTGGAGAGTGGGGAGCAGGAGCTGAAAGTTTCAAACTTGTAACCATGACTTGGTCTTTCTGGGGATCTGTCCTCATCCAGAAATCCACCAAGAGGTGCCTCATTAGTACAAAAGACTCCTGTTGTCCAGGAAATTGCAAGGGGTTTAGGAGCTCTCTGTCAGACACTCCTGTCACTCCGAAAATTATAAGGGTATTTAGGAGTTTCTTGTCAGGAGCTGGGGTTAAAGACCAAATATTAGCTGGAACAGGGGGAGAGACCAACATATGCATTTCTTACTATCTCACACTTAGTTATTTGAAAAGTAGGACATCTGATATTTGCTTGCTTGCTTGCTCACTCAGAAGCTGCAGTGTGCACACATGTGTGTCTTCTCTCCTGGTATAATCTTGTGTGCTGTGTCACTGGTGTTAATGCGCCATTTCTACCAGTAGGGAAATGGTCCCTGTTTTATTTGCTGCTGTGAAAGTCTCAACACATGTGACTGTCCATGTGAACACTCTGTGCAGATTAAAGCTGCAGGGCATGATTGGAGGAGACGCGGACTGCCAAGCCACCGAGGCGGCTAAGAAGGCGGCCCCTGCCAACGACAGCATGGGATTATGTAACGCCTGCAGTGTCTGGCACTGAGCTCCACTGGAGACACATCACGTGTCGTGCAATGCTCTTAGCCCTGAAATTCAATTAGATTGCTCTGAATGATCCGTGAGTCTGCATGAGATAAGCTTTTACTGCTCTACACTAGAAAGCAAATGGGTTGATTAGCTGCACATAAATTGAGAAATTGCCATTGTAATTCCAGCAAGGATATTTTCATTGTGTATACATCATCGTGCCACAGAGCAGCATAATTTAAGCATTATGTAACCTGGATAAATAATGGGGGAAAAATCCAACCCTCATGTCAGAGAAAAAATGTTTTCTTACAGACACTTAGCAGTAGATTTTCTTTTTTAAAACTAGATTTTGCCATTGTTTGGGGGAATCTGCTTAAAGGCTGCTAGTATTTTTTTTTCTAATGTCATGATCTATGAATGAGAATAAAGAAATTGATAGAATGATAATTTGGTGGAGGGGAAGGAATTTCATTAGAAAGAATATTAAATTGTGACTTCAGTAGCTCTTTAATATTGAGCATATTTACTTTCTTTGTGAAATTGTAGCCAATCAATTTAAGGAATTGGAAACCATCAAAAATTAACCCTATGTTGTATGGTTGAGACTTTTTTTACATCCTCACTCCAGGATATGCTTATTGTTGTGTGTGTGTGTGTGTGTGTGTGTGTGTGTGTGTGTGTAGAGAGAGAGAGAAAGAGAGAGAGGGGGAGAGAGAGAAGGAGAAAGGGAGAGAGAGAAACTGATCCCTTACCTCCCGAATGTGCCCCCACTAGGGATCGAACCCACAGCCTTTTGGTGTACAGGACGATGCTCCAACCAGCTGAGCCATCCAGCCAGGGAATTGGCTGAGACTTCTTGACATCTTTTCACAAAAGAAGATCTGGGATGGAGGAGGAAAGATAATAGTAAATGTTGAAAAACTGAGAACTTCGAAAGAGGTTGAAGATTAGATTATCATATGAAGGCCTTAAAAAATCACTGGGAAACAAACAAAATCAATGATGTGAGCTTGACCTCCCAGCTCCTTCTACCCTCGTTTTTCCCCAAATAGCATATAAGGTTTCAACCAAACACCCTGCTGAGAAGTTGATATTCATTAAAATTGTTTGCGACACTGAGTTGAAACCAAAGGCACTGAGCTGACACGTTATGCAGAAGACTTCCATTTTGTGAGATCAGCAGGGATTAGGTGTACAGCTTCTTTGGGATTTGGGGTGAAGTTTTCTTGAATTGGAGCAAAATCAGTGCTATTGATTTTTCCTCCTGTTGAGAAAAAGGCTTTTATTTCACTCTTATCCTTTGAAAACCTTATTAGGACATGAACTTGCCCAAAATAAGCCAGACTTTTAACTTCAATGTCGATGGATATTCATGAGTGGGCTGTTTCCCAACATGTCATAATAAAACCCAGATATCGACATGTTTCATTTCAATAGATTATCTAAATTTTCTTTGAGGTTTAACATGAGCATGTATCTCTTCTTCATTTAATTTTTCTAACTATCTGCCATAGGTATTCCATTTATCCAAAGGGAAAACTGATGGGTAGAGAGGTTCCAAAACAAAATTAAGTGTTTTCATCCCACTATCCTAGTGGTTTCCAAATGCCATTCCATGGACTGGTGACAGGCTGGCCCATATTTCATGGAAACCCTGTTTTATTATGCCTACAGTGACAATCTGGGAAGCTATCATTTGTAAATCACTTCCCAGGTGATTATGATGCAAGATCAGAATTGCTAGTTACTACTGGTCTAATATTCTGAATCACAGAGATAGCATTAAAACATCTCTATTCAAGCTGTACTTCTGTGTATATGTATATGTGTATACATATATATGTATTTCTATTCATCCTTGTGATGATACATACATATATATAATACTGTACATTCAAACCCAAACTGTAAAACCACAGTTCATTCTTTTTTGCTTCTTGATTAAACTTTAACTGAAAATATATCTTCTAGAATAAACATAAGATAGTCTGTGACTACCACAGACTATTTTATAGTAACCAAAAGACTATAGTGGTAAATATAATTCAATAAATAGGATCTGTTATTAGAAGCCTAGCCTCTAGGTCTTAAATGGAGGCTAGCTGTTGTAACTTTGTTTAATGAGTAAATTCAGAGTTGGTTTAATGAATTGATGATGGAAGGATGGCTTGTTGTCATTAGTGAATGTGACTTGCTTCTGCATCTTTACAAAATTTAGAAAAGGGACTAGCTCATCCCCTACCCTACCATAATTGAGCCTATTTTTACTGTTTTCCCTTTCCTGTTTGCATCTTTAGAATGTGACGTATGACCCATCGCTGCTGGACCTGGGGCTCTGTGCGATCTTTCCTTTCTTTGTCCTTCACTGCTGCATCTGCATCTTTCTGCAAGATCATGTTTTGGGCCACAGATACGTGTTTTGAAGGGGAATGTTTGCAAAGGCTAAATTGATTCTGTGAACCTGCATACTTTGACCAAAGCACCGTGACTCAGGCTTTGGATAGAATCCAGTGGGAACTCTGTGTACACTGAATCTGAAAAATTTACAGTTCTATAGTTAATAACCAGGGTACAGACAACTTTCAGAACCTGTACTTTCTAGAAACATTCTTAATGGTATCAACTGTCATAGTACATTTACCAAGGATATGACTGGCAGTTATTAAGGCATTTTTCACTTTGTATGTAGTATTTATGTAATACTAGTATTACATAACACAGCAATAATTTTCGAAGTGTTATGCTTATGAAAAAGTAAGTAATAGTAAAGTATTGTTATGGTTTTATGAAACTCGGTCATGAGTGAATAAACTTTTCTTTGTAGAAGAGCTAACTGTTCCTGTCAGCTTTGCAGAACTATAGAAAATACAGTACCTCACAAAAATGTTTCAGGTAATAAAATAAATGAAATCATCATTATCCAGGTTGGTTAGGTGGAGTTTCTTTTTGAGGATTTATATTATGGGAAGGAAACTACTCAAGGCAGACTCTGTTCTTTTTAAATGTACTTTCTTTCACAATGACTTATATTGCTACATTAATGTGATGATAGTTCAGGAAGTAATTTATCCAAGTGATCTAAAAAATATATCTATTTTTTTACATGAATGAATTCTTCCAATACCTGGCTTATTCTGCTATAATTTTCCAAAGTTATATTAGCCTATAGAAGATCCATATCCACAGATATATAATCTTATTCATAAGTAGTGTATGTTTAAAAAATAAGAAGAAAGATTTGCTTGGTGTATTAATCAGGTTTGAATCAGGAGACAGGAAAAAAACAAGTTATTTTAACAGAATATTTAATACAAAGAGTCATTCACTCTTGCATCAGAATTGAAGAAATGCAAAGCTAAAAGAGAACAATAAAGTATCCTACACATAATTTCCAGAAGCAGCTGTCACCTCGAGGGAAAGGATTATAATTACTAAAGCTTAGAACCTTAGCAGAGGGGGCCCGTGTGGCTGCATGCTGACAGACTTCTGAGACCGTCAGCAAAGGCCAGGAGCCGATGTTTCCAAGGGAAAGGCATGTGGGAAAAACTACAAACTGGCTTAGTTGCAGCCATGGGCAGGAACCACCCCTGCCAGAATAATGTCTGGCAGGAATGCCACTCAGGGAATAGGAAGCAAAAACAGCAGGTCAATAGGGAGCTCACAGGAGGTGGGAAAGAAGAAACACGTCTCTTTTTCCTCCAGCCTTGCAGTCTCCCTCTCATGCCTCCTGTGGGTGGAACGTAGCCTGGATCTAGACAGCAAAGCAGGAATAAGATTTATAAGATTCCAGCCCCACCACCACAGGGGCCGGTTTGGAGCTGAGAGGCATGCTCGAGTTGTTTTTGAGAATCTTAAAATTCTTTCAATTAAGATATTTTATTTAAAAATTTTTTTTTTGCATTTTTATTCTCATAGAGTTTTTTTTTTTAATTTTGCTTTTCAATTATGGTTTACATTGAATATTATTTTGTATAGCTTCAGGTGTACAGCATAGTAGTTAGACAATCCTGTATAATATTTTACATAGTGCCCCTCCCAATATTTCTAGTACCTACCTGGCACTATATATAGTTTTTACAATATTATTACAGTGTTATTGACTACATTCCCTATGCTGTACCTTACATACCTGTGACTATTTTTGTAGTTACGAGATAGAAGTTATTTTAAATTTCATTTTTATGTAATATACCACATGGTACAAAAATACTATAAAGGAAATAGTTTCCCACTTTAGTGACTCTTGTATCCTTTCCTGCTCTCCTGCCTGCCTCCAACTAGATAGTCACCATTATGTTATTCATGTGCCCTTTCAGAATTTCTTTATGCATATGCAAGTAAATGTACATATATATTCTCACCTCTGTTATTGTATTACTTATCATAGCACTCTTTTGCACCTTGCTCCTCTCATATTATTTAACAGCATATGAGAGGGGACCTCCCCACCAAAAAACATAATTATCTTCTGGAGGGCAGGCCCCGTGTAGTGCAGGCTTCCCCAACTAGGTGGGTGTTCTAGGAACCCACCTGTATCAGTGTACCAGCCGGCATTGTTGTGAGAGGCTGTGTTCAGCTTCAGTGAATGTTTTTTGAAGACTCTCTCAGCACACTTGAGCATTTCATGATGGGTGATTTATGAGCGCATCTGCCCACACCACGCTGAGTGTTCAGTTTTTGACCAAAGATGGTATGACCCCCATGCCCCACCCTCCCTATTCACCTGATCTCCTCCCAACTGAATTTTTTTTTTTGTTTCCCTGGGTGAAAAAAGTCCTTGAAGGGACACATTTTACTGATGTAGAATAGGTGAAACAAAAAATGGCAGAAGCTCTAAAAGGCATCAAAATTGATGCATTAGAAAACTGTTTTGAGCAGTAGAAAAAATGTCTCCATAGGTGTATTGCATAAATGGAGAGTATATTGGAGGTGACTAAAGTTTAAACGTATAAGAATAAATACACAATTTTTATACATAAATTCCATTTTTGGGGTCTCCCCTCATTTCTTATTGATATTGCCATGTCAGTAGATAGCTTCTTCATTATGTTAAATCTCATTACGCTAATGACTCTCTTATTGCTTTCAGTAGTTTTTATTATATTCTCTTTGGTGTTCACAGGACAAAATGACATCATCTGCAAATACTGATAGTTTCCAAATTTTGTATCTCTAACATCATTCCTGTCTGCTAATTGTTTTGGCTTGTACATGCAGCACAATATTAAATATTAATGGTAATAGTGAACATTTTGTCTCTTTCTGGCCTTATTGGGAATGCCTCTAATATTTTCCATTAAGCATGATACTAGAATTGAGGATAAGATAAATATGCTTTGTTTTGTTAAGGAAGTATCCCTTCACTGAGGTTTTTTTAAATCAGATGATGCTGAATTTTGTCAAATGGATTTTCAGTATTTAGAGAGCATGATCACATGACCTTTCTTTTTGTACTTAATATATTTCTTTATCACTTTTATTTTTTATTGTTCTATGTAATATATTTCTTTAAACTTTCTATATTGTTAATAGATTTCCTAATATTTCTAATATTGAGCTATCTCTGTATTCCTGAAACAAACTCCAAACCACACTGGATCATGGAATTTGCTAAACACACACACACTTATACTTATAGAAAGGTTATAGTTATTTGTCACTGTTGATCACTATTTGTCAGGTTTTTATATACATTTTACTTCTTTTATAAGAAGAATTTGAAAGTTTTCTTGCTCGCCTCTGCTTTGAAATAGTTAAACAGCATTGGATTGATTTCTTCTTTCAAGTTTGGTAGAATTATCCTGTGAAACTATCTGAGCTACAAGTTTTTGGTTTAGCTCCTGAACACTTTCCTCTCTTTCCTCTGTAGAAATGGTCCTTTTAAATTTTGTCTCATTTTGGCTCAACTTTGGTAAATTATATTTTCTAGAAAATTATTTATTTTATTTGGATTTTCAAGAAAATTTTGCCTGGAGATGAAAAATTATGTTGATCATACAAAATCTTATGATCTTTTACATTTCTGCTTCTTAGGTTATTTTTCTTTTGTAATGTATTTCTTAATGTTTTAACATTTTATTTTTCTTTATTTACTAGGTTGTCTGATGGTTAGTTAATATTTTTCATTTTTCAAAGCACAAGTTTTAAAAAATTTATTTATTTTTCTTTTTATTTATTTATTTTTTTATATAATTGATTTTTCTATTTATTTATTTTTCTTTACTAACTTGACACATTGTATTTCTATATTTTAAAATTTATCAGCGTAAATTTTTGAGTAAGACATTTTACATATTTTCATTGCTGTGAGTGTTTAAGGCTATGGATTTTTCTCGTAGAACTACTTCAGCTAAACCCCATAGCATTTCTCTCTGGAGAGGGTCTTAGCTATTGTTGTTTTCTAGAAATTCTGCAATTTATTTTGAATTTTCTCTCTGGTCCAAAAGTTAAGGAAATTTAGTATTTTCCACATGCAAGGGATCATTTGTTTTCAAATTTTAAAAACTAATTTTAGTTTTCTTGTGCGTTATAAATGTTACATTCTTAAAATCTTCCTGACTTTTAGGAAAATTACCATATTTTGCCACGTGTAATGTGCACCCACATTTTTGACCCAAACTTTCAGGGGAAAAACATCTCTCACTTTAATTTTTTAATTAAATTATTTATTTATTTATATTTAGATACTTGTGTTTTTGTATTACAAAGGAATTCTACCATTTATTTTTGAACATGTTATGGTACAAGAAATTTTGCGTAACAGATAATTACAAAATGCAAGAACAGATACAAGGTATTTCAGATACTACCTACATAGTGCTCATCCTTATCGTTTCCTCAAAAATTTCAGCAAAATTATGCATTATACATAAAATATGGCATATTAACAATTAAATCAATAATACAATAATTCTATTAATAATAGAATTATTGATTCTATTAATAATTACCAATAATAAGCAACTAATGATGTGTAATTAATTATTGACAATTAAATTAATAAGCAATAACCATTGATTGATAAGTAATTGATTAAAATTAAAGTAATAATAAAATATCAATGTTATTATAATTCTATTAATAGTAAGATATTATTCTATTTTAAAATATTCATTCTCTTCTATTTCTTTGATTTTGTTCCTCTTATCTCCAATTATGTGCATATTGGTCTCTATTCACTATCTTTTTTTCTTTTATTTTTCTCTTAACTTTTAAAGAATTTCTTAATGTCCATTTTACTTTTTTCATATCTATCATCTATGTCCATCTGTTTTCCTAGTGTCTGTCTTATATGTGTCCCATCCAGTTATTTATTCATTTCTGAAGAAATATATTTTTTAGTTTCATCTACTACTATGTTTTCACAATCTCTTCCTCAATTCTTTTTGCTCTGCTATATAATCTTTTATAGAGGTGATTTCATCACAATTTTGAAAAAAGTGCGTGTAAAAAATTTTGGGTAACAATTTAAATTTCTGCGTATCATTCATGAGTGCCATTTATTGCTAAGTTGTGCTGCTTCATTCCACTGCCTTTTCCCTTCTTTCATACCCCGTTTATATACTCTTCCCACTAACACCTCCAGTAATTTACAGGAGGTCTCCGAGAATCCCACAGCTCCCTGCTTTCCTGCCATCACAACGATGGAGCCCGTCCTCCTTCCGAAAGCTGGCGCTCCTCTGCCTCTCTGCTGTTGCCTCTCCTCACCCTCATTCTGACTTCTAGTGCTACAAAAGAAATGTAGGTTTTATGTGTCTCTGGTGGGCTCTTCAGGAGGCAGATTTTTGCCTTTTCTTTCTGGTGCTGATGCTGGGCCACCGTGCCAGTCTCAATGGTCCTTCTCTCACTTTCTCCTGCATGGCCCCTGACGGATGGCGGCTGCTGTGGGCAGTGCTTGCAAGTTCTCTATTGTCTTCCTTTTGCTGAAGATGAGTCTTCAGAGTGTCAGTTTATTCTCTTTGCTGTTTTCTTGGATTTCCACAGCAGTATGATGATGCTAAATTAATTAGCCATGCCTGTACTGGAAGTCTGCATGTGCTTTTACAGAATAGCATCTTAATATCAGAGCTTTGATAGTTTACACAGGTGTTACAATAATGATAGCAGGTACTATTCAAATGTGGAAGTAAAATAATGTCCACACGTCCCCCAAAAAGTCACCATCAAAAATGAGGGAGATGCTGCGTTTCTCTTTCTTGCTTTTTAGTTCCTTAAAAAGAAAAGGTTTATTATTGAAATATGGTGCGAGTATTTTGGATTTGCCAAAAAAATATTCCATTAACAAATAATATAAAGCTTCTAGGTTTTTTTATGGTGTATTTTTTTTCTTTTTATATCCATAGGTTCTTTTTCCTCTTTCTGTTACTCTCTTGCTGGTACTGAAACAAATTGTTTCAAGCTGAGTAAGATTTTATGGCCCCTGTTTTTCACCGTTCTTTTAGGTGTCTTGTTACTTTTGATAGCACAAAATATGTGAGTACTGAAATAGAAATTACTTCATATATTTGTTAAACTCTCCAGAGGTTAGGAGAATAATTTTCTACCATCTTACTTTTAGTTAATGAGAAAATATGCAGATTCCTTTCTGTTTGAAGGCTAAATTTTTTAGTCTGTTGTTATAAATCCAGACAGCTGTAGGTAATTGTGTTTGCCTGAAGTTTAAATGCAAGTTTTAATTGATAAAATAAATAATGTAAGGTCAATTTTTCATGAACCCTTAAGATCTTTTTTGGTTATTGTTAGTAACCAAACTTAAAATGGCTTGAATTAAGATTAAAGGCGAAGCTTGAGAATTAATTTTCCTTTTAAAATATGTTTTTTGGCAACAGTCAGGATATAAATAACCTGAGATCAGTGTTCCAACAGTGTAACTACACATACAGTAGCAAGGTACTGGAGCTGACAATTTTCAAATGATAGTAGCTGGTTATATAAGTCTCCCAAGATGGCTCGATGCACTATTGTTCCCAGACTGAGTTGGCAGAAACACGTGCCAAGGCAACAGGCAGTCAGACGAAAACATAACAATTTACTTTCCAGTAATTATCGTAACCTCTAGCCAGGGTGGAACTTGATTGATCCAGTACAGAAGAATATCTTTTGTATGGATTTCTTTCAAGCCCAGAAATATCAGGACTGTAGTAAATATTCCTATAAATCATTTGCTAGACATCACTGGGAGAAGTAGCAATCATCACTTTGTTCTTTGTATCACCAACTAAATTGATAGAAATTCCAGCCAGTGTCAGTTCTTTTGTCTTCTTCCCCCTTTCCTCATTCTTTCATTTTTCTTTGCTCTTTTTTTAAAAAATCGCAGTTAATTAGAAGCTTTTTACACGAGAACTGATTATACTAAGGAATTTAGCTCATACTTCTTACATAGCTAGTAAAATAAGAATAAGTAAAAACAAAATCTTGTTTCATATTGTTCACAAGTATCACTTCATTCTTGGAATACATATTTAATTGTGGGGTGTCTAAGTACTTTCAGAGGCTTATTAATCCTTAGGCTGTCACTGTGAAAGGGAAATTATTTTCAGAGGTTCAAAGGTGGGACAAATGAAAATGGGCACATGACAAACTGAATTGCAGAGAGTTTGAAGTCAGTTGATTTTCTTCCTCTGTAACTTTTATGAGGCTAGATCTATTTGGGATGGGGGTATATATGATGAGGACTGGGAGACAATGGAAAAATTGGAGAGCAGAGATACAAAGAAGGAGGGAATGCTGCAAGAAGTTAAGGGAAACCTGGAAAGACTCTGGTGTCAATGAAATTGTGTTCCCAGACGACTTTCCATGGCAGCTTCGGGACTGGCTTGTGCTCAGAGCCAGTGTTTACTCAGACAGAGGTGGGTCTGGACCCAACCCCTTCTGGAGAGTCCCAGCTGGAGCTGCCCTGGACGAGACCAGAGACCGCCCATCCAGCCTGACCCTTGCTGGCCCGTATTGTTGAAGGTAACACAAACTAATGAAGCAGGTAAACCTGAAAACGTCTGTGGATTAATATAATACAAACTTACTGATGTTGGCATAACAAAAGTGAAAACCCCAATGCAAGTTTTCTGGCAGGGCTGCTTCCCGGTGACCTAGCTCTCCGGAGCCTTGGGTTCCTTCCACCACGGGGTTCTGCATCTTCCTTGCTTGCTTTGCCTTTTTGCATCAGGGTGCAAGAGAGGAAAAGACACAAGATTCCCACGTGGGCTGAATCCATGCCACTTAGGCTCACCTTCAGTTTACTCCACTCAGTCACGCGGCCCCAGCTGACTACACGAAAGGCCGGCAGGGTCGTCTTGTTGTGTGCCCAGAAGATAAGGGAAGGATTTGGGGAACAGCTGGCCAGCCTCTGGCACGTGGCCTCTTCTGCAGTAAACCAGAGGGTTTGTCTTTACTCTCTTGCATTGGTAATGACAGATTTAACAGGGCAGGGCTATCTGATGGATGTTTATAAAACTTCCTATGTTTTCCAGAAGGAACAAGTATACTAACGTTCTTTTATTCAAGCAGTTTAAATGTTAGCATAGAGGCAATATCATAATGGATCTTGATTCTGACTTAAGCAGAGGCTTTTGACATGCAGGGTGGAAACGGCTTTTGCAAACCAGAGAAGCCCCCGGGGCCTGAGTGCAGTGTACTGTGCTTCACTCTGACACTGCAGGGTCTCCCTGCGGAGTATCTGCCCAAATGCTTTCCAGTTAAAAATTGGTTCCCTTCTCTGTCCAGTCAGAGGTAAAACAAGGGCAGAGGGACGTTGTCAGTGGAAGTTTGAAGGGAGATAAAGAGTAGATGAGGCAGAGCCGTACCAGGAGGTTATTTCAGGTGACAGAAGCTGCAGAGCACAAGATTTTATGCCAAAAATGGAAGATTGTGTGGAAAGGCATTGAGGAGGTTGCAGCTAAAGAAACTGGTGGAAGCTAAAGGGTGAGAGTGAAAGACAGAGAGCGATGCCTTAGGCTTTAAGACTTAATTTGCAGCTAGAGTAGATTTATGGAAATTCCCTCTGCCCTACCATCCTCCAATTGTTTGTACATTGGTCCCACACATGTCCCAAACAAAGTCATACAGTGTCTATATGTTGGTCTCACATATGCTTGAGAATGATTCTTTTCTATTCGTCAGAGGCAAAATAGGATGAAGGATATTTATTTCATAGTATCACTTTATAGGTGATCTTGAAAAATGAGAATCTGATTCTATGAAAAAATTTCATAAGGGAGATGTATCTGAAAATAGAAAGAAATGCCTGAGACAACATTGCTTATAAAACATTATTGAAGGTCTGCTAAGCCCTTGAGGTACAGTGGTAGACAATCTATTACATCCTCATAGAACTTAGAGTTTAGTGAGAAAGATACCAACCGAATAATTGAACAAAGGGATTAGTTTCTTTTCCTTACTTCATTACTCGAAACAAGTCCAGAGAGTTATAAGCATATGGCACTGGAGGATGCAAGTTTAGCTAAGGGAGGGGTGTCTAGAAAGTGGTTTTTCTAGGAAAATGACATTTAAGCTGTGGCCTTGAAAGGTGACACGGAGTTGGTGAAGGCCCCAGGGGAATGGAGAAGACAATAGGCTCGAAGGCCGTTGCCCTGCTGGTGGGCTGATACTGAAAGGGATCCCTCCCACCTTTAAAAAATTAGACACCCAGAAGCAAAAGGACTGCAGGGAAGGGACTGCTTACAGCTCAGGTGAAAAGAGACGGAGAAAACAGGAAGAAGGACTGGGGGGATTAAGATGGCAGTGAATATGAAATAGGGGGGAAGGAGATCGAGGAGATCGGGCAACAGGCAAGAAAAACTTGATTAGAGCAGAGTTCTGCTCAGCGGAGCGATTTTTCTAGGTAGAGTTCTTTTACTGCCAACTCCTGGCTCAACGATTTCGGTCAATGTTTTCCAGTTTTTCAAAAGTTGTCTTTATTTGAACATTCAATTAAAACATATGTACACGTTTCAAGAATATTTGACTCTTGATGGTAGTCTAGGTGTCCTGTTAGTTTACTGTGAGCATCAAATGATATATTTGTGAAACTGTCCTGATATATAATCAAATATTGGTTTAGCTTGATTAGAATGTACTGATTTATTTGTCTCTTTTGTTAAAACAGTTCGTGTTCTTTCCCCTCCCTCGTGCTGGATCTCATGGAATGACTGGACTGTGGTCCAAGGAAAACAACTGTATTCCCATGCATGCTGATTATCTCTTGAGTTCTGGGGAAAAAACCTGACTTGATTGCCTAGTAGTGGAAGTGATTTGGGGACATGGAAACAGCTGATGCCATGACTTTCTCACCTTGTCTAACTTGTTAAAGGTGTGAATAAACAGGTGTTTGGACAGGTCTTCTCAGTAAAGTGGTGTAAGGAATTTCTGCTTTTCTTAGGGGAGCTACATGTGTTTCTCTCATGCTTTATTTTGTTTAATTCTGAAGTGGTTGGTGAATAACACTGTGGTTTTTACGCTACATCTGGAAGATGTGCAGTCTTATTTCATGAGAAGGAGCAGAAGGATGGTGGGTGGAGTAACCTGGTTGTAATTACAGTGTACATTTATTTGGGAAGATCAGCATATTAGTATGCAGTGGTCAGATTAATTAAACTCGGCTGGAATAATTCAGTGTAGTTGATTCCTATAAAAGCTAAATATTTTTTAAAATCTTGAGGTTTCCTGTAAACCTTATGATGATAGATGCATTTTAAATGTCTTTTCCTCTACTATGAATTCTAAAACAACTTAACTATTCTTTTAAAAAACTGTGCCTCCCTTTTCACCCTCCTTTCCCATCCACTGCCAAAAAAAAAAAAAAAAAAAAGAGAGAGAGAGAAAACCCCTTATTCACTTATCAACAAAAATTCTAGCACCTTTCTTTAGGAAGATGTATTTTTTTTACAAATAGATTATATGAAGCATAATTTTTGAGAAGTTGTTTATAATTTTTAGTTTCTACACCTTAAGTAGTGTGAGGTATCCATGGAAACTGTCTTGCCTACATCAGTGTCCTGGACAGCCTTCCCACACAGGCCAAGACGTGAACAGTCCTAGATACTAGACTGATTTATTGTGTCTTAAACATCAGGCAGTTTTAACGAGAAATTGGCTCCTAATTGACACATACAATTTTATATTTAATTTGCAGTTTGAGCCTCTTCACATTCACTAACAGATGTACCATTCAAAATGGGTGTCATTGTACTACATCTGTTGCACAGATGCACTTAGATGCAAAAACTTTGTGGCAAACAGCACTAAGGCCTCTGCCACAGAGCACCACTTTAGGCAGAACTGACAGTGTTTTCTTTAAGATAATACATTTAAAAATTATCGAAAGAGTGAATTTCTTTCACCAATCTACTGGATTTATTTTATATTTTATATCAGGTTTATGGAGCTGGTCTCATGTCATAAAATTCACCCTGCTGAAGTATACAGTTCATGAATTTTAGAATATTCACAGATTTGAAACAATACCCACTATCTAATTTTAGAACAGTTTTATTACTTCAGAAAGAAATTCTATATCCATTAGCAGCCACTCCCCATTCTTCTGCCTCCAGGACCCAGCAACCACTAACTAGTCTGTTTTCTCTTTCAGCGGATTTGCCTCTTCTAGACATTTCATATAAATTCAATTACAAAATATGTGGTCTTTTCAAAAAAGATTTTTTATTTATGTTTAGAGAGAAGGGAATGGAGGGAGAAAGAAAGGGAGAGAAACACCAATGTGTGGTTGCATCTTGTGCGCCCCCAACTACGGACCTGGCTTGCAACCCAGGCATGTGCCCTGACTGAGAATCAAACTGGCAACCCTTTGGTTCACAGGCCAGCACTCAATCCACTGAGCCACACCAGCCAGGGCTAAAATATATGGTCTTTTATAACTGCCTTTTCCACTTAGCATAATGTTTTCAAGGCTTATTCATGTTGTATCATATCAGTATTTCATTCCCATTTTATTGACAAATAATTTTCCATTGTGTGACTATATCACATTTTATTTATCCACTTAATATTCCATGGGCATTTGGGTTGTTCCTACATGTTAGTTACTATAAGTAATGCTGCTATTAGCATTCAGGTACAAGTTTTTTTATTTCTCTTGTGCATATCCCTGTAAATGGAATTGCCAGGCCATGTGGTAACTCTGTGTTTAATCTTTAGGAACTGCAAAAGAGTTTTCAAAGTGGTTGCACCATTTTATGTGTCACGATTTTCCACATCCATAGACTTGTTTATTTTTTTGTCTTTTTTATTGTATTTTAGCCATTCTAGTAGGTATGAGGTGGTATCAAGGGGTGATGTTTTTTTAAGGAGAACAATTTTGTACTACCCATGCTTCATAAATTAGTTAAATGCGTCTCTCTCATTTATTTACTTTTGCATTGCTCTTAATCTGTAGATAAATATACCTCTTCTCTCAATCAGTGTTGTCATTTTCCTCACTAATTTTCAGGCAGGCCCAACTCAGAGCATATGACATTAAAACTGAAGATGGTGGTGAACTTTGGTGTCTTATAGAACATGTAGTGATGAAAAGGGGAGAATGCTGAAGACGTAGTTTGATTTTAAGATTGAATCTCCAAATTCCTGGTGTAATTTATAATTCATCTTGCTTTATATGAACTGAAAAGTAGTTACAAAAGTAACAGCACATGCTGTGAAGCTTAGCTGTGTTGAGGTGCCTGCTCAAAAGACATTCTCATTTTTTCATCCAGTATAATTCTTCTCATCAGGTCTGATATGACATCAGTTCTAGCACTAGAAAGAAAATGAATGTTGCCAATTAAGCCGTGACACACCATTGATTTCAGAGTGGCCTATAATCTGAAATATTAAAATGTGTATTAGAATTATTGAAATACTATAGAAAGGGAATTGTGTTTCTTGTTTTTGTATGTATGTGTGTGTGTGTTTTGTTTTGTTTTTTTTTTGGAGGCAAACCAGTCATCTATGCTTAACAATACCCAGGGGAGAAAACAACAGTTTTAATACCTCAAAGATTTGATAAATAACTTTACAAGTGTGCATTAATATCTAGCAATATAAAAATGATATATGATACACAAACATGCACATACACACAGATAAAGAGGAGTTAGTTATCGACTTATTCTTTCCTAGTTCAAGAGTATTAGATTAGCATCCCATAGTTAACTGAAGTGATTCATTTTCCTCTCCTCTTCAATTTTCTAATTAAAAAGAGCTGATTTATCTCAAATTTAATTTATTAAAGATGTTAAGCCACCTTCTCCACCTGAGAATATTTTTTCGTTTATTTCAAAAGCTAACTTCAGCAGGGGATCCACAGGCCTGCGGAAATCCATGCTGGCAGCTCAGTAGCAAGCCTCGCACCATGGCTCCACCAACCAGCTAGGTTCTATCTCAGCAAATGTGCTTTGTGTGTTATTCAAAATACAGTGTTAATTTCTTAATTCCCTGGATTCCAGTTGCAGTTGTAGATAAAATGGTAAAATGTCTGCTGTGGTTTATGCCATCAGGAATCAAAATGATTTCAAAACAGTGTTCAATAGGGCTGAACAATCCAGGTCAAAGACATTCTGAAAAAAGCCTCTTTCTAAGGTAGGCATTTGGCACTGTGTCCTTTAATGAGCTCAGGCAGCTTTTGGTTTGTTTGAATGGAGATCTCGTTTTCTTTTGGTAATAATTGTATTGGTGCTTTGACATACTGATGAAAGTTTAACGAATTCCTAGTTTTCACCAGTTCTAAGTCATGGTCTTATAGTTTTCCACTGTGAAATTCTTTGAAAATTGTGGTTAACATATAAAACACAGTTAGGAGCTCATGGAGCAGATAATTGCTTATATTAGAGTAGGTGAAATATATGGTCTCATGGACAGTTTGATGCCAGGAAGTATCAAAATTAGACATACTTTTTGATGTCTAACAACAGGCATTAAAAGGAAGTGATTTTCATTTCATGATGGAAAAATGACATAAAATAGAATTATCTTTAATTTTAGTATGAATTACAAATTATGACCCAAACATAGTATTTTTAAAGAAAATAGGGACTTCTTCTCTTTCTAAAAGGACATTTGATTATGTTGCTAAGTCAGATTCTTGCATGATGTACAGAGTCAAGGTGGTTTCTGCATTTTTCAGTAAAATATGAAAATTCTATTTCTATAGATGGATTGTAACAAGGGAAGAACTTGGATTTGTTTTTGTCATATTAGCATGTTCAGATTGAGTGCTGGAATTGTTCATCTTTACTTTTAAGTGGTGTAACAGTTTGCTCGTTGGATTCCAACACAACTGTCTTGTTTTAGCCATAGAACATAGTTAATAAATTTGCGTAGTGAAATATTTAATATGCAAGTAACACTGAATATATCTCAAACAGTTGCCAAAGTTATAAGACATGATGTACATTATATATCACAATCT
This sequence comes from Anoura caudifer, assembly GCA_004027475.1. NCBI lineage: Eukaryota > Metazoa > Chordata > Mammalia > Chiroptera > Phyllostomidae > Anoura > Anoura caudifer. The sequence continues at coordinate 40,787 of PVKU01007299.1, forward strand.
ATAATAGATTGCATTCAACACCAAATTTCATTGGTAAATGTAGTGATCACTCCTTCAGAATCATTGATTTGTACCTTCATTCAAAAGTAATAATTGAGTAGTTAATGTGCCAGATTTTGCATGAGGTGTTGGAGTTCATGTCAACCAAAAAGGGAAAAAAAGGCATAGTCTCCATGTTTGTGGTGCTTATAATCTAGAAGGGGAGAAAGAAATCATCTAAAGATTGAAGTGAATAAATATAAAACTAAAACACAGGGGGAAGTACATGTTGTTATGAGAGGGCTGGATGAGAACTGGATTGGTGAGGTTAGAGAGGATGGCTGTGATGTGGCTGAGCTAGATCTAAAGGTTGATTAGGATTCAACTAAGCAAAGCTGGGAGTCCTGGGCAGAGGGGAGGTGGGGGGTGAGGGGCCCTGTGAGCCTGGCTGGCAAAAGGGAATATCATCTGCTGGTGTCTTAAAGCTGAAGGGAACATAATGAGTCATTGAAAGTCTTATGTTCCAGAAGGAAGATATACCATATTTTGCCATGTATAATGCACACTTTTTTGCCCACATTTTTGAGGGAAAAATAAGGATGCACATTATACATGGGCAGTACTAATTCCATATCTATATAAATGTTTTTAATTCATTTATTTATGCTTATGTGTTAAATGTGTGACTGTAGAAAGCAATAATGATATCCACATGCAAAATAATATCCTGGAATACAATAATCAGTTTTATTTCTAACTATAATAAGTAAAATATTGAATTAAAAATTAAAACAAAAGATTTTTTTCCTGAAGTTTGGGTGACAAATGTGGGTGTGCATGATGCACAGAAGCACATTATCCATGGCAGAATACATAGATTGGTTCAGAGAACAACAATGATAGTGGCTCGAGATTTGTAGGTGTCAGATCGTGAATGTTCCCCTAAGCCAAGCTGTGGAGTTTGGTTGGCCTTCAAAGAGAGGTAGAAAGCAACAGAACACGATGTGTTGAAAGCAACCATAATTATGTTTAATGTAAGTATTTTCTTTTAATGTAATATTGACTTTATAAGAAAGAATATTACAGCATCATTTTTTAGATATAAAGTATGATAACATGATGAGGACTCACGAACCCCCAACCAGCTGAAGAATGAGAATATCTTGTATCTACCTATGTGCTCTTGCTGTCCCTCTTGGAGACAACCAGCAGCTCACATTTTTCATGCCACACTGCATGTCTTGTAGGACTGTTTTTTGTCTCTCTTTCTCAACTTTGTGTTTCTAAGATTCATTAAGGTTGTTGTGTGTTGCTGTGAGGCTCTAGTTTATTCATGTTTTACCACTGTACAATATTGCATTCTTGGAATATACCACAATTTATTGATCCATTTTCCTGTGAGTGGATATTTGGATTGATAAGGGTTTTATATATTTAAAAAATATTTTATTTTTCTAGTTGTTTTCATTTTTATTGTATTTTTTCCATTACCATTTATCCCCCATACCCTCTTCCACCTCTACCCACCTCTTCCCCCTGCAATCACCACATTGTTGTCTGTGTCCATCAGTTCTTTTTCTTTTTTGCTTGATCCCTCTGCCCCCAACCCTTATTTTCTGCTTGTTTGTTTTGATCAATGCTAATATGAATGTGTAGGATGTGGTACTATGTGTCTCCTGGGGCACATGTTTTAGAATTGCTGTATGAGAACATATGTTTTTCAGAGTGGCTGTACATAAAAATCAATTTTCATTCCCACAGTTGAGCCACATACTCTCAGCATTTGGTTTTGCGAGACTTAATTTTTTCAGTCTAGTGGTGTCTTATTGTAGTCTGAATTTGTGTTTCCATAATCACTAATGCAGGTGAGCTTTCTTCATGTTTCTTGGCAGTCTGTGTTTCTTAAATGAAATGTTGTTTCAGTTCCTTTGTTCATTTTTGTACCAGATTATTTTTTCTTACTGATGTGTAATCATTTTTTATATATTCATATGTTCTGAATTCTAGTTCTTGGCTATTTTATAACCCTCTGGATACTGAATGGGAATGAATTAGAAGGGCACCAGGTGAATATGGAGTGAAGGGCCAGGAAGCACAGTTTTTCCTAATGAATAATTATTGCATGATAATTTTATAAATATATTTAATATTTTTCTTATGTTTCTTGTGTTAAATATTAGGACAGAAAATTGCTGTATTCTGACGGAACTTGGAATACTGGTCTTCGTACTAACATTACTTTAGGAAAAGTTGATCTAAATTGGCTTCTGAAGAATTCTGCTTTGTACATGTGCTAGGGATAGTTGAATTCTATGCACATGTAGGTGTTACTTTTCTGAAACTAACATACCTATCAAGTTTGCTTCAAAGTAATTTATGAAATGAATGCTGTTTTTTGTTAGCCTTTTCTCAAAAAATTGTGGAAGGTGGAGTGGGATATTTGTGTGAGCACTTGAAAGCTATGGCTTCTGGCACTGGGCATAGTCATATCATATATATATATATAGTCATAACATATACATATGTATATATCTATATACATATATATAATCAGTTGTGCAAATCTTATTTGCCTTCCAACACTAAAATAAATATTATAGTAGCTGTTTAGCACTTTTTGTGGTCAAGGAACATAAAGCTTTTTTCATATGTAATTTCTAATCTTTAAAATAGCCTTGCACTATGTATATTATTGTACAGAGATGGGGAAACTGAGTCTCAGGGCAAGTAAGGAAAATTCTGGAAATCAAAAAGCCAGTGGCAGAACCAAGACCTAAACCAATTATGCTGGTTTCAGAAACATAATTTCCACTAAGTACATAGCTTTTCAACGCTGTGAGCTTCCATAAATTGCATGTACTATGTGTTAATTGTGTGTAGATACTCATTTAATACTCAAGAGAAGACCTTTCCTTAAAGTTGTGCACTGGGGACTTCATCTTCATTCCATAGATTCCATAAGTTTCTCTCCTGTCTTAGGAACTTCTACATATATTCTGAATTTATTAAAATTTAGCCTCATACTTCTTTTGTTAAAATGTTTGCATTGATGGATAATTAATGCAAGTATTAATTTTCTTTTTCCTTTTTAGGGACAATTTCTGATATTTGGGAGGAAAAGAATGAGGTTTATCTCTCTCAATCCCTCTCTCTCCCTCTCTCTCCCTCTACACTCTCTCTGTTTAAAGGTGGTGGGTCTTGTACCACATTGTTCCCCTGACAGCTTTTCAGATTCATGTGCCCTTTGGGCCAACACTCTCTTGATTGTAGATTAGTAGATCATAGCTTGGAGCACAAAGACTACACTGAGAACATAAGAGACTCCACAGAAACAGGGCGGTGAACACGGGATTGCAGAGGCGTGCTGGTCTCTCCTTGTTATGTACTGTTCCTTACCTCTTGTTACACCACCTTGCAAAGTTGAACTTAAATGTTAATCTTTACTAAATGATGCAGAAATATAACAGGAATAGCAGCACTTTAATGTCTAAAATAGCAAGCTAAATATGACTTTTCCCATTATCCAGGAGGAAAACCCTTCCATTGTGCTTCATGTTATTTTTGAGATCAGGGTTGGTTCTCTCATTCGTTCCCATCTCTTCCCGCTCCTCCTCTATCCTCTTGTGTTCTTCAAGACCTCCCAAAATCTGAGTCTGTTTTTGAGCTATATACCTCATCATACCATCGTTCAGGGACACAGTGTCTTTCCAGAAGCTTTGAAATTACCACTTGAAATTCCATTTTCCTAGCTTTTGCTGTGAATGCACATGTTTACATCTGAAACATACTGATTCCATTTTTTTCACTAACAAACATTACTCTAGTAGGGTTCTATGCTTTATACCAGGGGATTATGGGCTTAGCTTTAGTGGTTGTGTGTACTGCCACATGAGTATAATTTTATGAGGTAGGGGTTTATGATATGTGAATCTAGCAGTTTTGCTTCAATAGGGAAATAGTATCTAAAGCTTGCATGTTCAGCTCTTGCTCATTTAGTTGTCTCTGAACTCTTTATGTTCTGGATGTCAGATGAAGATGGCTTACTCAGAACCCTAAACAAGTATGAGCAGAAAAATCCATTCTCAAGTGCTGTTGGTAAGGGGTTGCATAAATTCTCGACCTCTGAATTTAAGCAAGACCCTGTATTAAAATAGTTGAAGTGTATGAATCTGTTGAGTATGATGTCGGAAAGTATGTTTCCTTGAAATAAAATACTGAGAGGCTTTTACTATACCCCAAAGAAAATAGTTTCCTTTCTTCCTCACTAGTTATGGGGAGCAGACTTATCTCCTAAAAAGCCTTCTTAGTAACACTGTTTGTTTAGAGGCTATGATATTTGATAAACTTTGAGTGATGACTGTAGTCACTTTTATCTCCAGCATCATCATTAAAATTTTAAATGTCATCATTTGCCATTTAAATGTTTAAATTCACAAATGGAATCAAATGGTCTGTTGAGCATTTTGTATGTTGTAAACAAATATGATATGTTTCAACTCAGCATATTTGAAAATTATTTTAGCATATGCCACACAGTTGCTTTGTATACCCCCTTTCCTAGCTCCTGACCCATGGTAGCAATGTAATATGTCTTTACAAAGAATATTTTTAAAGAAGGAAAGGAGAGAAGGTGGAAGTAGATTGTTGTCATGGTATATGAATAACTGGTTTGAAAATTTTGTATAGCTTTTGTTTATTTTATAAACTCTTCTTTGCTTGGCTTGTTGAGACATCCATATGTTTTTCAAGATTATAATGATTGTGATGTGTTGATGAAGAGCATCTTGTGAATGCATGCGATAACTATTCCTGTCAAAGTTGGTGTTTCTCATCTTATGAAACCTGGGGGAAAGCATCTAGGGGATGAATTGGCCTCTGCTCCTTGGAGCCAGTGACCAAGAAGCTCAAACCATTAGACAGCTAGATGATAGAGGACTGGCTGCATTTTCCCAGAGGTGTTCCTGGAAGATGGTGGGCCAAATGTAACTCCATTAGGATACAGCTGTTACAATGATTTATTTGAAATTAAAAATGTACCTTTCTACCCATGGAAATTCAAATGATGAAAAATATCTAATCAGACATGCTGTCATTAAATGAAGTGATTAAGGAAACACCAAACTAGGCTAATACCAAGTTTAATGTTAAACTGAAACTCTGTGAAGGCTATGGATGCAGGCAATCACCCCCTTGCAGGGCTCGCCCACGCCTATTAGTAGCTAATCTTTGGTCTTTCAGGAAAATCCCTAAATGAAATATCCTTAGTTTGCAATTTTCATTAACCTTTGAATTTTCAGTTGAGAACTTGGTTTTCTAGGATTCTGGTTGTGGTATCGTATTTTGATGTCTTGATGATATTGTCCGCAATGGAAAAAATATTACTTAGTAAGTAAGCTTTCCAAGGGAAGGGGAGCAAATGTGGAATCAGTACCTCATCACATTGTTGATCTCTTCATTCCCAATGCTGTTAACTCCTATTAAGGCCAACAGTATTGTGCTCTCTCAAAAATCAAAGAAAATTAGTCCTTCCTAAAACTAATAAATTTTTGTTATCCTTTTTATCTATGAAAGACACTCATTTTTAAGCTTCCTAATTTTTGATACCTTGGAGGTGGTGCAGCAGGAAGTGGCCAGGATAGAAGCGGCCCTCCCAGATGTTCAGACTGTCGGCACGGCTTCTCTGGCTACAGAAGATGTCTTTTTATGGAGATGTTTTGTTGTAATTTCAGAAGGTGATTGTTAGTTATCTTGGCTACTTTACATTTAGCACATCTGGGATGTGTTCACATGAAGACATTGGCTAAAAGCTATGTCTTGTGGCCTGGAATTGACTCTGATATTTAAAAGACTGGAAAGGACATTTTTTTGCTACTTGGCCTAATCCAGCAAAGACACCTTCCATGGGAAGCCCAGACAGGAATTCATTTTGGAATTGAGGAGCAAGGACACAAGTGAAACTTCTCAATTGCTGTAGAATTCTTTTCAAAATGGCTTAATGTGCTTGTAGTTCTTCCCCAAGTTTCTGCCATGGCAGTGGTAGCTCTGAGACAATAATTTACAACTCTGGCACCAGAGTTTCTAATAGTGGTTCTACAGTTACTTTATTTGAGTGAAAGGAATTTGGAGAAAGGACTCGCATCTGTGCTGTCACCACTGACACCCGTCGCTACGGAGAGCGCCCAGAGACATGTTGGAACAAGTACTTGTGTCTCATCCCTCAGCTCAGAACTAGATGCTCGCCAGCAGCACTCAGTTCTGCTAAGCTTGTGATGTAGCAATATCTAAGGTTTTTCCGTCTTAAATGAGGATGACTAAGACAAGCAGAATATAATCCTGTTCTATCTGAAGCTGTTGCTTGTTCACTTTTAGCACCAACTGTGAAGTTTGAACCAAGGTAGAGTCTTTTTTACAGTTGAAATTGTAAAAAATGTTTTACACAGTGAAGCGTAAAAATTTTAGCTCATGAGTACGTAATTCTAAGAACTGATTAATAGGGGACAAATTAGGATTTTACGGCAGGTTATAATTTCTTATTTTTGCCTTTTTAATACTATATAAGAATTTATTTTACTTTCGTGGGAAGGTTTGGTATAAAGTAAGAAAGCATATACAAAAGCACTTTGTAAATTACAAACTATTCCATAATCTGGATAATATTAATACCAGTAAGAATAACATCAACTATGCACAACTTACATAGCAGTTACTGTGTGTCAGGACTGTTCTATGTACATTACATATTTTCACCTATTTAATCATCTCTGAGAACCAATGATGGTATGAGTAATGACTACTCCACGTGACAATTGTGGGATTGAGGCACGTGGTGGTAAGGTAACTTGCATAAGTTCCTCCAGTTAGTATGGGGTGTAGAGGGGATTGGAACCCAGTCAGTGTGGCTCCAGAAGTAAGAACCAAGACACAGGGAATTCCCTCCCCTTTCTATGGCATTCCTAATATTATAGTTAGAAAATAGATGCTTCTAACTAGGCTGGAATTGGGTACGCAGAGTGTTGCTCATCTGATTTTGATGTCATTGAATCTGATAAGTACCTGTGATTTTTATCTGGCCAATGAGAATTTAGAAATAATGGTAAATAGCATGCTTTTTAAAAATTTGGTGTGACTCAGTTCTACTCTGTGGTTGGTTTCGAACAACTTTTATTCTTCTAGCAGTATAAGAGGCATTTTTTTTAAGACAAATAATTGCAGTTTTCAGTCTCCTTTTGAAAAATATTTCTGTTTTTCTCCTTGGGCTTGTGGAGTGATGTGATTAAAACCTTCTCTTAAAAGAATCAAAAGGGAGCTATTTAGTTCACAAGGACCCAGGCTTCTATTCACAACAGGTTCTCACCCAGACAGTGACACCTCTTGTGTAATTAAAAAAAAAAAAAGCCTGGATTTTCACATTTTTGAGCTGTATTGATGACAGCTGAGCCAACTGTATCTTCTAGGATTAGAGTGATAAGCAGTACATTGGCCTGTAGAGGTGAAAACTGTGATCCGTACAACAAACTGAGCTACCCTTTAAAGAAATTTAGTCCTTCAGTTAAATTTTCTCCACAACTTACAACTTCAATCCCATAGTTTATGGGTCTAAAAGTTCTCTTATACTCTCCTTTTACTGTCATGAGATACATAGTAGAAGATCATTTGACTCCAAAGAAATATTTTGTTTTTCTTCCCCTTTTGGAAAGATCATCCTTTGGCCAGCTGAAATTAATTCAACTCATAAAACTTTCTCTTAAAAGAAAAAAGGGAAGCACAAAAAGGGATGATGTTCACTTCTAATATCATCTCTAGGTGCCCCACTTAGGTTTTATAAGGGATAGTAGAGGTGTGTTCATCGGTGGAATAAGCTGTTACACCTGTTTCTTCCAAGACTAGTCATCGCCTTTACTCACTAAACCCCTATATAAAATAGTCATAAAGGAAGTAAATGTGAAATAGGAAGCCATCATAAATTGTTTGCGCTCTAAAACTTAAGTATCAATAAATAAAATTTGCTATAAGGATAAACAACTCCAGATGCCTTGAGTGTCTATTAAAATCCTTGGCACTGTGACATTTGGGACACATTTGTTGCACACTAGCTGGCACAAGACAGCTTTGCTCTGATGACCACATGGGTTAATAGGAGAGGTATACGTGTAAAGCCTTTTCAGAGTCAGCCATTTCCTCTTCGGTGTTTCCACAGGGCCTCATACTCATTTCTGTGATGGAACTGACCTTATTGTAAACTCCTTGAGGGGAGAGTTATATCTTATTCACTTAGATAATTCCTAAGACATAGTAGGTACCTAATCACTTATTTGTAGAATGAAGAGGGAAGATAGGACATGTCCACAAGTATGATAGAGGAGCATTTTAGGCAGAGAGTATTAAGTGACCAAAGAGAAAGACTTAGAAAGCTGGGGTTGAGAAATCATCGCCTAGTTTACTTGGTTCGAGTATAATATGGGAACACAGGGCTGGAAGCCACAGCTGAAAGATAGAATAGGTAGGACTTCACAAATCATTGTTAAGTGGGGGGTGGTTAGTAAATGATCTCTTAAGTTTGCAGCCCAACTGACTAAAATTGGCTGTGATCTCCTTAAAATAAATGGAAATTGAAAGGAGTACAGGTTTAAGAGAAAAGGATGACACTGTGCTAAGAAATTGAGTTCGAGGTACCAGTAGAGCCTCCAAATGTAAACAAGGAATTCTGAGAGGAAACAGGATGAGAACCTTAGGAGAGGAAGGTCAAGGCTGGAGGAAGCACATTTGGCAGTTGGATCTGTAGAGGTGATTGCACATCCAAGGATTAGGTGCAATGGCTGACAGGGAGAGGGAAGATGAGAAGAGGACAACAAGGAAACTGAAGGCACAATCTTAAGGGCTTGAGTGAGGAAAACCAAAGAATGATAGAAAGAGAGAAGGAGCAATGAGAGTCACTTGGCACAGCATGAAAGGGGGTGTGCAGCAAAGTGTTTTGAAATAGCCTAGAGTTCACAGTCAAGTACTGAGTTCAGGTCTTGCTCTCAAACATTAACTGCATGACGTGCAGCTAATCACAAAAGTTCTTGGGCCATTGTTTCCCTACTTGCATGATGGGAATGACACCTCAGTAGTTGATGTGATAATTTAAATACTTTAAATGAATATGCTTTAAGTAATACTTGATAAATTACTCTATTTTTACTGGTCTATAAAAACAATAGTTTATTTTTACTCTGTTACTGGTCTATTAAAATAATAATAAACAATAAAATGGAAGATTTTAGGTTACCTATATTTCTTAAGTACATGTGAGGGACCATATCGCAAAATAGATTATTTTAAAAATGTCCTGTAAACCTACAAAATTAAAGACTTATGAATTTTAAAATTGCATGTTTCATAAAGGAAGACATTGTTTTTACCCACTATCTTTTGAAAAGCTCTTGGGGATTAAATACTATTTACTGTTTTATCAAGCTTAATTTTTCTAGCTTGTTTTACTAACCTACTCTAAATAAGGTTTTCACTTTTCAGTTCCTAAGGTATTTGTTAATCTGTTTCTCTTCAGGTGCCACTAAATATTCTTACCAACTCTGAGACCCAAAGCTTTTGAAGCACCTCATATTCATAGCATTTTTTATTTTCTTAGTACAGTCTAACTACTATATATACTTTTTTTTATTTCCAGGAGAAGCAAAATTATTATTTTCATAGGAAATATTTGCTAAATTTTATTTCCAACAGTATTATGCAGTATAAAATTAATTTTCTACATCTCAATATCAGTGATGAAATGCATTTAAGTGTCACTTTAATGTACTGATACTCTTTTATTAGGGAAAGAAACAATAACCAGCACCTTCCTTGTTCTTGTTATTAGGGTAACACATTAAGAAAAATACTCCTGAATCGATACTTTAAAGGTGATTATGCAGTGAGTATAAATGGACACCTTTCTGGAACCTACTGCAAATCTGCACAAGGAGGAGGCAAGTTCTTTTCATGTTTTTCTTCATTTTAAGCTTCTCATAACATCTTTATGCTGGTATTCTAACATTTTAGTTAAAATAGTGCAAATATAAAAATTTCATTTAAAAAGCACTATTATCAGTGATAAAAAAAGAAGGAACTCCTATTTGCAACAACATGGATGGACCTCAAGGGCATTATGCTACATGAAATAAGTCAGACAGAGAAACACAAAAACTGTAATCTCACTATGTCTAATCTAAAAAAACCCAAAGTCACAGAAACAAATGAGCTTTGTGGTTGCCAGAGGTGGGGGGCAGCAAGTAGGGGTATTAAATGAAAGTGGTCAAAGGTACAAGCTTTCAATTATAAATAAGTCCTGGGGATATAATGTGCAACCTGAGGCTATACTTAATGCCGTATTGTGTATTGGAAAGTTGCTGAGAGAATAGACACTAAAAGCTCTCATCACAAGGGAAAAAGTTACAACTATGTGAAGTGATGAATGTTAACTAATCTTTTATGGTCATCATTTTGCAATAATGCATATATCAAATCATTATGTTATAAACCTTAAACTTATATGTCCACTGTGTCTCAATGAAACTAAAACAATAAATGAAAAGCACAATTAAAAACCTTTCTACCATTTCAGGTTCATAAAACAACATATTTAAACATTAGAATTAATTTTGTCTTTTAACTTTGGAAATTAGTTACCATAATTTCTTTTTTAAAAAAAATTTATTTATTTATCTTTAGAGGGGAAGGGAAGGAGAGAGGGAGAGAGGGAGAGGGAGAGAAATATCAGTGTATGGTTGCCTCTTGTGCATCCCTGCTGGGGACTGGCCTGCAACTCAGGCATGTGCCCTGACTGGGAATTGAACTGCGATACTTTGGTTCGCAGGCCCGCGCTCAATCCACTGAGCCATAATTTCTTTTTCTTTATTTTATTTTATTTATTTTTAAAAATTTATTTCAATTGTTGTTCTTATACAGTTTTCTGTCTTTTGCTCCCATTCCAGCCCAGTACCCCAGCCCTCCCCACCCGCCTCCCATTTCCACCCCCGCTAGTTTTTGTCCATGTGTCCTTTATACTTGTTGTTCCAAACCCTTCCCCTTTCCCCCTGAAATTCTCTCCCCTCTCCCCTCTGGTGACTGTCAGTCTTTTCTCAATTTCAGTGTCTTTGGTTATATTGTGCTTGTTTGTTTGTTTTTTTTATTAGGTTCCTGTTAAAGGTGAGATCATATGGTATTTGTCTTTCTCTGCCTGGCTTATTTCACTTAGCATAATGCTCTCCAGTTCCATCTATGCTGTCGTGAAGGGTAGGAGCTCCTTCTTTCTATAAATTAATGACAAAAATAACACTGGTTTTCTTTTTACTAAAGTTTTTCTTATTAAGATAAATCATTTACAGGTGGCATACACTTAATAAAAAGTTATATATATTTCTACAAACTTTTGATTTTAAGAAAAACCAAGCTTCTAATATATTTAACTTTGTAGGGAAAGAGCTCCAATTTTAAATATTTTTAAAGTTTAAGGATTTGAAAACCTTATATGTTAATAATGTCTGTAAGGTTTATTTAATTTATATTTCCTAATCACAGGAAGCTTTTCTGGACAGGATTCAGATAAGATGGGGATATCAATGTCAGATATTCAGTGTCTACTGGATAAAGAAGGTGCTTCTGAACTTGTCATCGATGTTATAGTGAACACCAAAAATGACAGAATTTTTTCAGAAGGCATTTTACTTGGCATTGCATTGCTGGAAGGAGGAAATACACAAACTCAGGTACCTACTTCTCATGATGGGTGTTACATTTGTTATCTGCATTTATTTACTTGTCATAGAAACCAAGAGAAAGTAATATTTTTTTCTTTTAGCCTCTCATGACTATGTATAAACCAGCCTTGTATCACATTTTCCTCATAAATGTATTCGATTTACTATAAATACAGAACTTCACAGGTTATTCATTGAAGCAGAACATCCCTGAGAAGCATCCTTTCTAACATTGATACCAGAAGTTCTGATTTGCTTAGGGAAATTTTAGGCTGACTTTCGGCAAATAAAAATGACATTTGACTCATCTAGGCAGTAAATGTATTAATTAAAAGAGATGCTCTGCATGAACTCCTCCCACAGTATTTGGCATCACAGCAGGTCTCGGTGACATTCAGGGCCCCTCTCCACACACACATCCCGCCCATATACATATTTAGAAGCTCAGAACAGTAACGTTACTGTTGCCCAGAGTCCCCCAGCACTCCTTTCCCTGATGAGTCTGAGTAAGTGGATTTTTCACTAGCAGGGCAAGAGAAGAACCATTTCATTTGTTCATGCAGCTCAGGGCAGGCTAATTTGAAAGTCACCACTCATCCATCTAGTGCTCTATGATAGCAAGTAATAGGCTCACCTGCCTGCAAGGCTCGGACCAGTATTTCCAGAAGGGACCATTTTCACCTTGAAGCTCTGGCCAAATTTCCCCCGGGTTCCTCCAAACCCAAAGAGAGAGTACGCTGCGTGAGCCTGAGAGCTGGGAAGTGCTCACGGAGCAGGCACCTCCGCCTGCTACTCCTTCGGCTCGGTAACCTGCTCTCTCTACGTTTGCTGCGGTCAGGGAAGGAAGCCATGCGTACACCTAACTGGAAATTCCAGAATCCGTTTTCCCTACTCATGGCAAATAGAAGCCACACCTAATTAAGAAATAGAATATTTTCCTCTATTTAGTGATCAAATGCAAGGAACAACAGGATTTCACGATATGAAATATCCAATATCAGGGGCCTTTAGGAATAAAGGCCTCATGAAGGGTAAATAGCATAATGATGAAAAAGGAAAAACAACCTTAAAACATTTATACTTCTTAGTTAGAAAACAATTCTAGTAAATTATGTTCAGGAGTGAAAGCTCTATGACTGAACGGTCCTTCCTCACAGTGTCTTCCCTGACCGGCAGGGCCTTTGGCCGTTACTCCTTTACCTGAGATCCCGTAGTGCCTGTTTCTTTAATGCTCTCCTGCCCCTTTGCCTGTACAGGCTCTTCTGAGGGAAGTTGTATGTAACAGTGGAGGGGTGGTGGTGGGATCTGAGTGGTTTTCTTGGAAATTCCCTTCCTTCTACAACCAGATATCCAGCTTGGATTTTCTTAAGAAATTGTCTACGCAACTACATAATGTTAGATGTAGATTATCCAGAGGATAGAAGTGGGAGAGTTTTGGGGCATCTTTAGGTAGAAGCAATCCTTGGGATTATAGTACTTTCTGGATTCCTGTTTCTGGGCCACTGAGGGTCATCAGATGGGATCATTTTTTTGTTGTTGTTACTTGTGTAACATCTTGCCTCTCCAGTTAAATTTCCCTTTTTCTTAAAGTGGGGGGTCATGTTCTGTTCTTTATATCTATAGTATTTTATATCCATTCAACAGATATTTTTGATGGAACAGAATTAAATTATTTTGTATATGAAAACATTGTTTTAAGATGGGGTGTGACAATTTCATTCACCAGCCTTGTCCCATTCAGATTCTCATGTACCTGCCTCGGTGTATAACCCAGATGTCAGGTCAGTGTTCCTGGCTCAAAGAGACCTGGTTGAGGTCAACTGGAATCCTATTCCTTGTTCTTCAGCAGTCTGAAAACCACAACTCTACAAGACTTCTTCCAGTCCCTAGGGGCTTGCACATTCTCATGGTCTCCTTAGCTACTCATGCCTTCCTTTCTTCCTTCATGGGCTCTCTTGACATCCCTATCTCTGTAGTACTGAGATAGGGCTCTGATTCTCATACTAGCTACATAAGTCAATTTATATGTTTAATATACTTTATTCAAAATTAGTTGAGGGGCAGGATAGAGCAGGTACGCACTTTATAATTTCAAATCGAACATTAATAATAAAAACAATACTTCCTAAATACCAGGCATTGCTCTTACTGCTTTATGTGTATTAACTTGGTTAATCCCAACAACGACCTATGAGGTAACTTTTATACTAGCTCATCTTAGCAAAGAAAATTCTGAGATAGGTGATATAAATTTCTTATCAAAGATCACATGGCTCATTAGAGATAGAGTCAGGATTCAAACCTATGCAGTCTGGCTCCAGAATCTGTGCTCTTAACCAGTAAACATCTTTCTAAAATAATCTTCTACCTCCTCACTCTTCGGAAATTTCTTTGACTGATTCACCCTGTATCATGCCCTAGTCTTGCTCCACCTCTCTAGTTCCTCACTGCATTTCCCTTTTCTGCCCTCCCACTTCTAGTCTCACCCCTCCTTCTTCCGGGAAAGGCCTCCCTTGGTCACACACATCTGTTTTTCTATCTCCTATGGCTCCTGAAAAAACCTTAGAGTTTTCCCTATACTCTAGTCAGCTTATGAAGATTATTTCCTAATCAAAAACCCCATCTTCAGTAAAAGAAATCAGTATGCTACCTATTGAGACTATATATACGTACATATTTAAAGCATACTTTTTAATCTTTATTAAAATTATAGTGTTCAGATTTGTAGAGCCCTGGTTTAAAAAAGGCATGGTCTGTGTAAATAATTTGTTGTTTTGAGCTTAAGAAGTGACTTGATAAATTTATGATTTAGAGTTAGAGAATCTAGATTTAAATCCTAGCTTCACCAATCAATTACATAATATTGGGCAATTCACTTGTCTTTTCTAAAGCTCCTTTTTTAAATTTTAAAGTGGAAATAAGAACACTGTTTATTCATCACACAGTTGTACTGGAAGTTTCAAAGAGATAGTATATGCCAAGGAGCTACATAAATTATAAAACTTTGTTTTAATAGAGCCACAGAATTCCTGTAACTTCCTCATCAATATATTAGAACTAACCCTCTTCAACTTTCTAACTCCATTATATATTGAAAATATTAGGATTTATGCATCAGCTTAATTTCTGGGCCCAGAGAGTTCTGTGAATGCTGCGTTTATCCTTTGAATGAACAGAACCTGCTTGAGTGTTTCACTGTAGTTACCATGGTAACTGTGGCTTTTTGGCCTGCTTTCCTGAGGGGTTGCTAGCCCTCTTCTTAGGAGCTTCCCCTGCTAGATATGAAGCCAGCTTCTAAGGCTTCATAAACCACTCTGTGAATATACATTGCCGATATGAAAATTTCAGGCCAGATAACCATTTCAAGGCCCAACATCGCTAGTGTCTCACCTAGAAGTCATGGTTCCAGGCACTTCTGCTGGAAAGCATATCTGCAGGAGCCAAACTCCCCAAAATTGGCTCTTTAGATTGATTGAATTATGGTCAATTCTACTTGACCTGGAAATCTTTGGGTTTTTTTTTTTTTTTTGTATGTTTTCTTCACACTGTCTTGCACCAAGGTTATATAACTCTCTTAATCACCACAGTCAATGAGATCATTATCTTCTAATATTCTTACTTTATTTCTCTTGTTTGTGTTTTGTCTAGCCCATGGTTTTAGTATCAACAAAATTTCCCCACCCTGTGCAAATTTTGTCTTCTCTAGAGTATCTCGCTTTCCTTTCTCTTGCCTCTTCTGGATGTTTCCCTAAGTCCCTAAGCAGATAATGATTAGGGCAGATATTTCCCAGGTGCACTATTTCCACCTCTTGCTAGGATAAGCCTTAATCATCCTTTTGGTGCGGTGGAATCCTTTCTACATCATTGTGAACTGTAAAGCAGAATTTGTTTTATGGTGGGCTTATCTCCTGCAAAGCAGTGTAGCTAATGAAGTACCAAAGGACTTAGACCCTATTTATCAGTGGGTTCCTGTGAGTGAGGTTATGATATAGTCTAAATTAACTGTATTGCCATTTAGATAAAAAGAAAGACAACAATTTGTAGTTCTCCATAAACTCATTTGCACAGGATGATCATTGGACTAGTTAGTGGTTGTGTTCTAGATGGCAAGCTCATGAGGGCAGGGACCGTGGCTGTTTTTCCTTTTTGTTCCATCTCTAGTGCCAGCATAGCCTCTGGCATGTAGTAAGCACTCAATAAATATGTGTTCAGTCAATACATGACTTTATAATAACGTAAAAACCAAAGTTGTATGCAACTTCTTTTAGTGCCTCTGTAAATTTTTAAAATAAATAGTTAGGATGAATTAAATAACATATGAAAATATGTTGGAATTTAGTAGAAAGTGCTAAGTATATATAAGCTATTATTAGTAAACATTAAGTAATACAGGAGAGTGGCAAAAGCTGTCAATTTATTATTTATGAAATGATAGTGAGCATCACATTACATGTGTGATCTTATTTATATGCTTATGTTTATATCAAGCATAAAAATACTTTTTTTTTCCTCTGTTTGGGTATTGATATCTTAAAATATGTTTTCTTGCAGTATTCTTTCTACCAGCAGTTGCATGAGCAAAAAAGATCAGAAAAATTCTTCAAAGTTCTGTATGACCGAATGAAGGCTGCTCAGAAAGAGATAAGATCAACAGTGACAGTTAATACCATAGACCTAGGTAACAAAAAAAGGGATGATGACAATGAGCTGATGACATCTGGCCCACGAATGAGAGGTAAAGAAATATTTGAGTGCATGGGGGAGTAGAAGGAGAGGAAAGAGGATAATACCGTGTTTAGATCTCACCTGCCTTTGTCATCTCACTTGTCTTAGTTGAGTGAAAAAACTCTACAGGATCAAACCCAAACAATGCATCATTGATGCGAAGCAACTACAGCAGGTCCTTGAGCATTGTTTCATTCAACGTAGATTATTTTGTGATAACGCTGATGAGATACCAGAGGAACTTAACTCTTGTTTATATGATTTAGCCAAAATGGTTTTATCATATGTCATTTTGCTTGAAGTCACAGAATTGATTGATGGCATTAGGTGAGGACCTACTGTAGTAATTTGAAAATGTTTGATTTCATTGTGGAAGGCATGGTAAAGACCAAGTGGCACAAACCTTTTGAATGGTAATGAAATTTAAATTTTAAGGACAGAAATTATAGCTCCAGACTCTAATAAAAGATTCTTGTTTTTTTTGAATAACAAAGTCATCTGTGTAGTAAATATAAATCATAAAAAATTAACAGGTTGAAGTTTGCCGTATCTCCCGACTTTTTTGTATTTGTGAACTCTCATATTTGACATTTTTCAGAAAGACACAAACTTGTCTAAAACTGGCTAAGCATTAATACCTGTTTTTAGTGTCCCAGTGCAAATTTAATTTTTTAGTTGCTACCTCAAATTCTATTTGGGAAGTTATTGCGCCTCTTGTCAGATGATATTTAAATCAGTTGTTATAGAATTTGGGCCCCTGGTGGTCTTTTTTTTTTTTTAATTAGCAAAAGGAAATTAATTTAGAAATATAAGAGTACTTCTTTATTTTCAGTAAGAGATTCAGCATTACATTTAAAAGAGGGAATGAAAGGGCAATTAACGGAAGCTTCTTCAGCAACATCCAAAGCATACTGCGTGTACAGGAGAGAAATGGACCCAGAAATAGACATGATGTGCACAGGATCAGAAGTGGGAAGTGCTGAGGAAAAGTCTGCGGAGGAAGTAACCATGAGTCCTGCGATCACCATCATGCAGCCGATCCTGCGATTTCTTCAGTTGCTGTGTGAGAATCACAACCGGGAACTGCAGGTATTGTTCTAGTCTGTGCGGAAGCTGAGAGAAGAACAGCGGGTGGTTGTCAGCAGTTTAACTCAAAACTAACAAGGAGATTTGGAGTTTTGGAGATAATCAATAAAACCAGTAGTGCTCCTCCGAAATGGAAAGACACTTTTGTATCTAAGTGATGAAAATAAAATTCCTTTACGGACGACAAAGTCAGGCTCATAAGGTTTCATTCTTTACAACCTCAGGTCAGGTTGTTTTAACCTCTGTGAACATCAGCTAATCCTAGTATTCTGGTGTTGGTTGAGGAAGTCACATTTTCCTCAACTGTGCCTTCATGGTTTTATAGATTTTAGGGGATTTCCTCACGTACAGCCCAATTCATGTTTCCTGAGTGAGGACAGAGATTACATTCATTTACCTTTATTAGAAATAGAGGTAATGTAGGAGATGATGTTTTACAACACTGGAATTTGATACCCTTGTAAATTAATATAGTCCTGGTCTTACATCTTCTTTGGTACATTTCCCCTTGTCCAGTCAATGCACTTAGGGTTGCCTAGGGATTTTGGCTTTTTATTTTTTTAATTATTTGTACACACTGCTTACATCACCATGGCAAAACCATATGAAAGGCAAAAGAGTTTCTAAGAACACATATCTAGTATTAAAGAGACAGCAAAGTTTGAAGTTGTTTTTTCTAGTAAAGGTCTAGACCAGAGATTTTCAACCAATGTACTGCAAGAATTTTTAAAACATTTCAATACCTGACTACTTAGTCATTGACCTCTTTTTCCTTAGATTGTTAAATTAAAAAATGACAACAGCTAACACAATAGTAGCTGTCTGATGTGAATAAACCAAAATTGTACCTATTTTTTCATCAGAACAGCAAAAACTGTATTTTTTGGTGTGCTGTAGAATTTTAGTAATTAATTTAGGAGTGCCATGAAATGAAAAAGGTTGAAAGCTGCTGGTCTAGACTACAGGTGTTCTGAATTGTTAAGAGGTGCATTTATGTAAATTTAATTATAATCCTCCAAGGGGATAAGACCCGGAGTTGAATCACGGCAGACGCCATGATCCTTTCGGACCACGGCACCACCCCTTGGAGAGGGCTGCTGCAGAGCTCTTGGCCTGCGAAGCCCAGAAGCATTACATCCAGAGGGAGGGCACTGGATATACCTTCATGCTTATTCCTGATCCACCTAGTCTGTCCATGTAGGACATAGATATATTATATAGAATCTGATCAAACATTTTACTGATGGGAATGTGGGATAAAGTAATTTAGAAAATGCTACTTATAAAATAGTTTTGATTTAATAAGGGTAAATGGTAGAGTTGTTCAACAGCTAATATGTGAAAGCAACCCATGTGTGCAATGACAGATGGATGTATACACAAAATTTGGTGTATCTGTAGGATGGAATATTATTCAGCCTTAAAAAAGGACATTCTGACACAGCATATATGAACCTTGGGACATTATGTTAAGTGAGATAATTCAGTCACAAAAAGACAAATACTATGTGATTCCACTTATGTGAGGTCCTAGAGTAGTTAAAATCAGAGAGTCAGAGAGGAGAATGGGTGGTGCCGGCAGCTGAGGGAGGGGGGATGTGGAGTGGTTGATAGGTATAGACTTTCAGCTTTACAAGAAGAAAAGGGTTCTAGAGATATGGGTGGTGGTGATGGTATCTCCACATTATAACTATATTTAACACCCCTCAACTGTATACTTAAAAATGATGAAGATGGTAAATTTGAGTATATTTTACCACAATACAAAAAATTGGGGGAAAATTACAAAAACAAACGGAAGAGTAAATGGAAGAAATAAATTAAAAAAATAAATATATAAATAGAAACAATAAATTAAAATAAAAGCTTTTATTTTTGTTTACCCTTTCACAAAGTTTATGCACCCCAAGAAAGTACTACAAACAGTTTGTTTTTCCTTCCATAAATTTTTATGCACATATAAGTCTATTGATCTGTAAGCATGTAAACATTTTCTAAAAGCACATTGTATCGTGTTCCTCAACTTAGTTATTTTTAGTTAATAATGTACCTTATTGCTAAATTATTTATCACTACTCTAGTTTTATATCAGTACATGTTGGCACATCGCATTTTTATAGCTTCACAATATTCCAATGTTTGGGAGCGCTGTTATTTATGAAACCAGTCACATTATTGTGGATACAGCATGGTTTCCAGTTTTTGCTATTACAGATATATGCAGTGAATCTCTTGTGAATGCACACACACACACTCACATGCACACACACACACACACACACTTTTGAGTAGTGGAGTTGTAAGTCAGCTGAAAATTTTGATAGGTACTTTCAAGCTGCTCTCCAAGGTGGTTGTATTATTTAGCATTTGAAGTTGCACTGTTTATAAGGGATCATGACTTGAAAATTTGGTTGCTTTGTTCCCTAATGAACTTCTTTCTAGTTTCCTTTTCCTTCTCCTTTTCCTATTACCTATTATTTAACCCTCTCTGTATAGTTTTAGGATAATGACATTGAGAAATGCTTGATAGAGCTGTACTGACAAATGTAGGTGCTTGAGGCAAAAGCTGAGTCTTCTTTTTTTCCTTAAACCTAGGATGAAATTTAATAAACATGAACACTTTCTTATAAAAAGCAATTCCATTCTACATTGTCATGGGGATCTTTTTGAGTTAGCAAAATACACACACAGAGAACTAAAAACAGCAGAGTGATTTTTGTTTAACCCTTAAGCTATATTTCCTTTTGCCTTCAGAACTTCTTGAGGAATCAAAACAACAAAACAAATTACAACCTTGTCTGTGAGACCCTTCAGTTCTTGGACTGCATTTGCGGAAGTACAACGGGCGGTCTGGGCCTGCTGGGTCTCTACATCAATGAGAAGAATGTCGAGCTGGTCAACCAGACGCTGGAAAGCTTGACTGAGTATTGCCAGGGGCCGTGCCATGAAAATCAGGTAACCGTGAAAGCAGTTCTTAATGCAAAACTATTCATGACTAATTGGGGTCAAATTGTTAAACAAGTCAACCCTTGTGCACATTTCAAAGATCTTTCTTCTTGCTTTGCCAGGTATTTTTACTTTCCTAACAAAACATACAAAGAGTGAATTATAGACTTGCAAATACTATGCCATCTTTTAATTTAATTTCATTATAAAAGAAAATTCTTATGAAAATGTTTCAGATAAAAATCAGACTTATCAGAAAGAGTAAAACATGTTTCTTCATCATTGCTGAGTTTTCATCTTGTAGTGAATCTTTCTAGGATTTGTGGAACAAACTCCCTTTGGCTTCTATCGGCTCCACTACATTGTATATTACCTTTTTCATTGTCACGGTGAACTGGTGGAACTCATGAAATAGGTATTGTTGCCCACATTTTGCTAATGAGTAGGTTCTGAGTCAGAGATTAAGTGGCATTCCAGTGTTTCGGAGTGACAAATGGTAAATTGCAGAGCCATTCCGAAAACTCAGGACTTTTGACTGAGTCTAAATAGAGTGTTCTTTTGACTATATTACATTTTCTAGGGCAAAGGTTCAATTCTTGCTTCCAGAATGTTTGCCTCTGAATCCATTTTGTTGGATATGAAGGATACATTGTGGTAGCAGAAGACAGGACACCTGAGTGAAAGGAGGGAGGCCACCCTTGACTTTATTAATTGACTGTTCACCACCATTCAAGTGCCATACAAGCATAGAAGGAAAAGCTGTCAAATCACAAACATTTCTGGATATTAATTTTAAAGAAGCCATTGAGACCACACATCAGTGCTTAACATAGAACATAAGTATGAAAAATAAATCTGCTTTTCTATTGCAAATTATATGATCTATATACACATATATAGTGCCTATATACACACATGTATATACATATATATGCACACAAATATGTACATACATAACATAAGTACACAGGATAAAACACAACAATTGTTGATATAAACAATTTGTCATGGGGTTACTGTTTCTCCCTCTTGTAATTTGCATATGACACTGTGAAACATTTGTGGATTTGGCTGTTATTTTCCTGGATTTTATTTCAGTCTCCTAAGGCTTTGATACAATACAACCTAACTGTTGATTTAAAGTTAAGAAAAAATACACAAATTCAGAGACTTGCTTTTGTTATTGGTAAAACTATGTATATCTATAATAGAAATTGTGTGTTCCACACTTTGGGTCTTGTAAGAGGATGAGATTGAGTTTTGAAAGTAGTTTACTTAATCAGATAAGTTCTAAAAATAAAAGCTAATACTAAAACAATGTGAATCCAACCTACACTGATAATATACTTAATGTGCAAATGTACGCAAGGAAAGAAGGTTTCTAGCAAATTCCAGAGGTGATTTGCAAATTGATTCTAAGCTTGGCAAATATTTTAATGATCAGAGGAACCTCAGAACATGTAGGAGGTGGATGGAAAACACCTTTCCTTTGTGTCAGGGGAGTACAAGTTTCCTAATGGAGGAAGTATGAAGGGAGAAATAAAGCACATTCTGAATCAAGCACATTCATTTCACAGTTACTTTGATTTGACTCTTTCTCATTTAGTTGCCTGGGTTTTGATTTCTCAAACCCCTCAACACTGGGTGCTACATTATAATATTCCACAAATTCCTGATTTTCCTAACCTTCAGATGGGCCCTAACCTTCAAATTCTGACATCTATCTCTCAGGATATTTTATAAACGTTCCCTCTATAAACCACTCAAGCTTAAGGAGTCTGCCACCAGAATGTACAGAATGTCCCCAAACCATCAGGAGACGCCTGTAGTCCCTGTCTGCTGCTGCCCAGCATGTGCACTAGCATCACTTGCCACTCGTTTAGCACTAAGTAGCAACTAAATTAAAATGCTGCATCAGTGCTGACAAAGTTTACTCACAAACCTCAGGCATGAATTGAGGGCACACACCTTTCATAAATGAGGATATTCTCTTAGCCAGGATAAATTAGATCTAGAATTCTAAATTTAGGGAACTCCTCTACTGAAGGGCATATTAGAATTTGTTGAGGCCCTGGCTATGTGGCTTGGTTGGTTGGAGCGTCATCCATACACCAAAATGTTGCAGGTTTGATTCCTCATCGGGACACTTACTTGGGGGGCAGGTTTGGTCCCTGTCAGGGTGCTTACAGGAGGCAGCTGGTTGATATTTTTCTCTGTCTCTCCCTTCCTCTCTCTCTAAAATGAATAAAACATATCCTTGGGTGTTGGGTGAGGACTAAAAAAATTTGTTGACTGCGAGAATATTTAACTTAATCAGTGTTCTTTGAAATTCTCTAAAAATGGTTCCTTTTAAAAGATACCCATTATATGCACTCTCTCTCTCAGTGTTCTGTATACAAAGTCATATAATCAATACTATTCAATTAGTAGTCAGACTCTATGCAAAAGAACAAGTCAGACTTAAATCTTTGACTTACCTTTGTTTTAATATGAAAGTTCAATGTTAGTTACATTTTAAACATCAAAAAAACTAAGATGATTCTGTTATTTTATATCATATGACTTCTAGTGCTCTTATGTTAAAGAGAAGTTATTTTATAAACATTTTGTTTCCTAGACATGCATTGCTACTCATGAATCCAATGGGATTGACATCATCATTGCTTTGATTCTAAATGACATAAACCCTCTTGGTAAATATCGAATGGACCTGGTGCTCCAGCTAAAGGTAGAGTAAATCCACTGTTCGGCGGGAAAGCGACATTGTCTATAAACTTTCTTTCAGAGTTAACACCCAATCTCCAAGTAGCTTTTGTAAAAACCAGGATGTTACTATATTTTCAGTGAATGAATTGACAGAAAGGGTTAGTGAAAGCACCATGCATACTCACTTTCTGATAAAATGTCAAATAAACTTGGAGGTAATGTTCAGTTGAAGGGTACTTTATTAGAAGTTATTTAAGTAGCTGCTTTGTTTCACTACTTCTCTGTTTTTATGTTATATTTTTCATTATATAGAGGAGCATGAGGTGTTGAACATTCACTCTACCATATTTTTAAAATTCATCTTCACTACAGAACTCTATTTGACAACTCACAGTTAATTAGATAGTGAAAAGGAAGGCTGCACTTATTGTAGTTTTATGGTTCTCTTCTTTCTAAAAGTTGTTTTCTCATACATTGGAATCTTATTTTTTCCCAAATACTGTAAGCCATTTTACACTGCCCTGGAGAACTTACATTAACTTGAACCATGAACGTACTTCCCAGCAGTTCCATTTATCAGGGCTTACGTGGTATGCAGTTGAGGTGAATTATTAAAGACCACATTATTGTGTTTAGTGTTAAACAGGTGATCAAGTCATTGGTTAAATACAATTTTTTTTGTTAAGACAGGTCTATCCAGTACCTTAGCAAATATAATTAAGTTTCACTTTGTGCGAGTAAATCTATGGCCAAGAAGAATGACGTTTTTAGAATTCTGTTTCTGAATATAGATAAATACATACGTCCTACTTATGTGAAGATTATACTATTGGTTCATAATAAGCAAGTGTTTCTTTTAATATAATGCAAAGTTTGTATTTTCCACTCTTTTCTTTTGCCGTGTGTACAAGCGCTGGGTCCTTCCATCCACAGATTAAAGCACAGGTGATCCTTGTGTGGGCTGAACTTGTGTCCTGTTCCTCATCAGCATCACACCTTGGCTTGGGAAGCTAGCCTAGGCCTTGTGACAGATGACTTAGTTTGAGTTACCAGAAAAAAATGTTTATTTCATCCTAAATTCATCTCTAACCAATTTGTAAAGAAACAACATCTAAAACCCTTAGCCTTTAGCTTTTCAAATCCTTTATTAGTCTAAAGGTTATCCCTTTAAGTCTCATTTTTAATTGATATAACTTAAGGGGAAAAATTACTGAATGATTCCTCAATTTAAAGCAGACTAGAGGCATCCCGATGACTGAGGAGCCCAGACTTGTGTAAAGTAACTAAATGGTGGGGTACGACTTCAGAGGACAAAGATATTCTCAGCTAGTCAGATGAAAATGCTGTTTTGAAAAACGGTCATTTAAAATATCACTCATGTTATGAAGCACAATTTAAGTACACCTTTTCAAAATATGACGGAGAAATCAAGGTATGTAAAAAAAATGCCAAATGAATGGATTTGATTTGAAATATTTACAATATAGTTTTCCACCCAAACAATAAAGTGTCTCTACTTTTCTTTAAAAAAATCTATGAGGCTGTGTATATAGTGGCCAATATACCAACAATATTTGTAAGACAGAATGGTATATAGTGGCAAATTTGGGGGGCCTTCCTTGGATGCTTTTAATTATAAATTGTAGGTAACATTATAGAGATACCACATTAAAAATGTTAAGGTCTTATTTTATATAATTTAGCCTTGAATTTAATTGCTTAATTATTTATTATTTGAAGTATACTTCCTTCTATATACTCATCTATATACAATTTTATGAATTTTTCATATATACTTTTTAAATTACATTTTATAACTGATCTATGACTATGAAGCGCTGAATTTGTAAATAGGTCATCCAGTTTTGTTTTGTTTTTAAGACTCTAGCTTCCTTCGGAAGAAAACCCTCTATTAACACTGCTATCTGCATTTGATTGCTCAGTGTACATAGGCTTTGTTACTTTCAAACTGATTCAGATTTCAAGAGATCATCCACAAGACTCTTTTCCTTCTAACATAGTATGAAAAAGAAGATTGGTTAGGAAAAAGTACCATCATGCCAACAGCATTCTGACACTGGGTGTGTTACAAAGGTGTTATTGTTATGCGTCAGGCCTGCTGGGTGAGGTCCGGCAGAGAAGACCACTGTTGTCTGGCAGGGTTTTGGTTTTGAATTCTATAGGGTTGGTTCAGATTGCTCTAAGGATTTGGACTCTCCGCTAATCCTCGAACCTAATTTTTTAGGTATGTTGTTTGTATGGACAAGATACAAAATTATAAAAATGTACAAATCTGTACAATTATAAAATAAAACAAAAAATTAATGCCACCTCCGCCACAAAATACTAAGATCTTTTCAGGACAGGCCCATGACATGGGTATCATCATGTCATCATCTTCATCATCGTTAGTCATTTAAAGATAATCTTTAGATTGTACTTCTGAAAGAAAAAAAATAGTTGGATAGAATTTGGTGTGAAAACTACTCAGTAAAATTAATTTGAAAAACTCTAACAAAGTTTCCGTAGAGAATGTCTGCATACCAAACGACTGATTCGGTTTAAGTTTTCATCCTGTAAGGTGTTAATCTGGGGTCACTGAGAAGCAGGGTAGAGCCATTTGACTCTGCTTCTTTTGTGCTGCTGTGAGAGGTTGTGTGTGGAGGTTGAACTTTTTGACCACTACAAAAACACTGTGGAAATACCTCTCAGGAAGCTTTTTATCATCATGCAATGTGCCGCAATTCTCGGGCAGCGCTCTTGAAAACAATGTAAAGAAACCTCTTTCCAAATGATGAGAATCCTGTCCTTTGTGTGGCAAGACTTCCTGTAATTCTGTGCACCTACTTTGGGTTATAGATCAACTGCATCAGAAACATTTTTGATATCTATAGGTAAACTGTTTATGACAATATATTTATAAGTCAAATTAGAAAACATCAAAGACAACTTAAACTATTTCACTCTTTATTGGACAAAAACATAAAATATTTTTCTTGTACAACCCAGATTGTAAACATGTAGCATATATACTGTCATATTGTGGGACTAGTTATCAATAAATTTATATTTTATTTCTAACTCATGAATTTAGAATTTTATAAATTTTCAGTAATTACTGCACAAGTTTAGAATTTTGATTTGGTAACATGTGTTAATGTTTCATGTTAAACACAGTATGCTAAACTCCTTAAATTATTTACCATTTCTGTGAAATATACCACTGATACTGGATCAGCTTACTGTCTTGTTAAAAATGTCATCATAGAAATGCCCATTAGGGAATAGTGAAGAAAAATATGATTATACTTTAATGCATTATATATAAATTCAATCTTGTTTTTAAAATACATTTTCAACAATATTTAAAATAGCCCTTGTAACTTATCTCCCATGATTCATTATTTTTATTTTGTGTTGACAATAAAGTAAAACATTCTAGTTTAAAATGCTAATAAGCCAAACCAAATTAGCAGTTTAAAATTCTGTTTGATTAAAAAAATGGTCTTGGTAATCTCAATTAAAAGACATGCGGGAGATCGTTAACCCATGAAATAGATTTTTCTTGTGCATTAACTCAATCTGTTTCTCTAGAACAATGCCTCCAAGCTTTTGCTGGCCATTATGGAAAGCAGACATGACAGCGAGAATGCGGAAAGAATTCTTTTTAACATGAGACCCAGGGAATTGGTAAGAAAACGTTTGAAAGCCGGGTTACTAAAGTACAACTGAATGGGATAAGTTTGTGGTATGCATGTCAGGAAAATATCCGGTGACTTCCGCTGCTCTACCAAAGCATAATGACACACTACAAATACCTTGGAAGACCCCGCGATGGCAAAGGCCAGTGTAATTTGGGTCTTTAATGATGTTGTTGGTTTTATACACACTTGGTGCTTTTCTCAACCAGATTGTCCCGCTCTACTAAACTATCTGCAAATTCTTTATGACAAGAAAAGTTTGCTTTACTTTGTGTATTGGAATATATGAGGAAGGTGTCTGAAAAATATTTGTATGTCTCAAAAATTATATTTATACCTCTTTTTGAACAATGAAAATAAAATCAGTGTCTTTTAAATTTGTTCTTATCAGTGAAATGTTGCAGATGCTTGTTCTAGAGAAAAATTGGAGACTTGAAGGGATTCCACAGAGATCATTAGCGGGCCTTCCTATTGTAGAAGTTATATTTTTTCCCACATGGAAGTCATGAAATAATATCAGCATGCCTGAAAGCATTGGGTTTCAAAAGTATCGAGAACATTTTTAAGCCATGTAGCTCTATGCCCCAGTGCCCAAATCCTAGGCTTAGGAGCACCACTGTTGGTGTTACAGGGAAGCGCTGTGGAAGGCATTCTTTTGCTCTCCAGTAGTGAGTAATGGAGTTGGGGAGGGCATCTATCTAAGGATAGACGCATTTTGATTTAACATACGTGTAATGAGTGTCTAGTATCTGCATGGCAGTGGGCTAAGAGGGGCAAGAAAACTTTGTTTTAGTTTGTATATTGGAATATATTAGGAAGGTGTATAAAAAATGTTTGTACCCCTAAAAAATTATACAATATTTATACCTGTTTCTGACAACAAAAATAAAATTAATACCTTTATACTTATGGTTAAATGGGGCAATGGGTTATATATTCATTCAAAACAGACTGCAATAGCCCATTGAAAATACTGTTTCCTCGGCCTACAGCACATTTCTCTCATCATTCACTTCCTCCATGCCCACCCTCACCCTCCTGACTGAGTTCGTGCCTTGGCCCTGTGCTCAATTAGTGCCTCCTTGCTGTAGGGCGGTTCTCCTCTTGAGGGCAGATGCTCTGTTGTGCCTACCGCTGTGTCCTCAGTGCAGAGTTCAATGTGCAGCACCATGGATCCCTGTTACCTAGTGGGCCTTTAATAAATAATGGCTCCTTATTACGGTTCCAGAGTCTCCTAATTCATGGGAACTTTGGCACTGTCAGCATTCAAAAATCAAAGCAGAATCTTCCAAGGAAAATAGGGAATATTGTTAAGAAAATACTTCCCTGTTCATTTAAATAAAGATGGTTTCCAAGGCCATTTTCACTGAGTTCTTTGATGCTTTTTGAGCCTTAGGAAGAGTGCTAGCTTTTAATTATACCTCATAAATGATGTAAAAGGCATGCAGTTTGTGGCATTTCAAACCTTGCTGTTCCTGTTGGTGTTTTTGACAGGTGGATGTGATGAAGAATGCCTATAACCAAGGATTGGAATGCGATCATGGCAATGATGAAGGTGGAGATGATGGTGTTTCTCCAAAAGATGTTGGACACAATATCTATATTCTGGCCCATCAGGTATCATGTTTTATATCTTTATATGATTTTGCTAATCTTGTCAATTATGTCTTGTGTCCTGGCTTGTCATCATATTTTCAAGTTCTGGTTCCTTCGTTTACTCAGCACTTACCCTCCCCACCCTTGCTCTGGGCCAAGTAGGGGGAAAAGCTCCCAGAATGCCTGACTGTGACCCCAGGGTTATGCTGAGGGCTGACATACACACACACACATGCACACGCACACACACACGCACACACAATACTTGACACCAAAAACCACTAGTCCAAGAGGGAGTCCTGTGTCAAATCCTGAGGAGGTAAATGCTGGCAACAACTGGAAGTCTTTAAGGAGGAAGGATGAGAGGCTACTGAGAAGACAGAGTATAAAGTAGGGGGTAAATTCTAAAATATATTTCTTTAATTCAAATTATTTAACTATAAATGAAACAAAAACAACTTACCCATTTCCTGCCTTTGGTGACCTGTCTGTTCTTTGTGTCTATAAACTTGGGTATACATAAACACACACAAACGTGCATGTGCATGAGAGATCATACAGTAGTTGTCTTTTCTCTTTTTCATTTGGCATAATGCTCTAGAGTTTCATCAGTGTTGTTGCAGATGGCAAGATTTCATTTTTTATCAGTGAATAATATTTCCATGTGTGTGTGTATATACATCTTTATGCATGTATCCATCAACAGACACTTAAATTGTTTCCATATCTTGGCTATTGTAAATAATATTGCAATGAACATGAGGACGCACATGTTTTAATATTAGTGTTTTTGTTTTCTTTGAATGAATACCCAGAAGTGAAATTGCTGGATCACATGGTATTCTATTCTGAATTATTTAAGGAACTAACATACTGTTTTCCACAGTGGTTGCACCAATTTACATGCCCTCTAGTAGCGTGTGAGTGTTCTCTTTCTCAGCTTCCTTGCCAACGTTTGTTATTTCTTCTCTTTTTGATAATAGTCATTCTAACAGGCATGAAGTGATGTCTCATTGTGATTTGGGTTTGCATTTCTCTGATAATTTATGATGTAAGAATCTCTTAATGTATTTGTTGGCCATTTGTCTGTCTCATTTAGAAAAATGTCTATTTAGATCTTCTGCTCAGTTTTAAGTGGATTATTAGGTTTGGGGGCTTTTGATTTGCATGTGTTCTTTATATTTTTGGTATTAACCCCTTATCAGTATATGAGTTGTAAATATCTTCTCCCATTCAGTAGGTTGCCTTTAAATTCTGTTGATGGTTTCCTTTGATGTGCAGAAGAAACTCTAGGTTAATGTAGTCTCACTTGTTTGATTTTGCTTTTGGTGTCAGATTCAAAAAGTCATCACCAAGACCAATGTCAAAGCAGGTTATCACTTGTTTTCCTCTAGTAGTTTTATATGCTCAGATCTTATATTCAAGTCTAATCCATTTTTAGTTAATTATTGTGTATAGTATGTTTTCTTTGTGTAAATTAATTTCTAGTTTCACATACTATGGTCAGAAAAGATGCTTGATAAAATTTCAGTCCTCTTAAATTTATTAAGACTTATTTTGTGGTTGAAAATAAAATCTATTTTGGAAAGTGTTCTATGTGTACATGAGAAAAATGTGAATTTTGTTGCTTTTGGATGTAATAGTCTATAATAAATATCTGTTACTCCATCTGAGATCATTTAAGGCTGGTGTTTCCTTATTGATTTTCTGTCCAGAGTACCTATACATATATGTAATTGGAATATTAATGTACTCTACTGTTGTTTTATTGCTATGTATTATCCCTATTTGGTCTGTTAATATCTGCTTTGTATATTTAGGTGATCTTATCTCGGTACCTAAATGTTTTTAAATGTTATATCTTGCTGTTTCTTAATTTTTATTGAATATATTAGGGTGATATTGGTTAATAAAATTACATAGGTTTCAAATGTACAATTCTATGATACATCATCTGTATATTGTATTGTGTGTTCACCACCCAAAGTCAAGTCTCCTTCCATCACCATTTATACCCCATTCATCCTCTTCTACCTCTTTCTCATGCCGCTTTCCCTCTTGGTAATCACCATACTGTTGTCTGTATCTGAGGGTTTTTTCCCCCTTAGCTTAATCCCTTCACCTTTTTAACCCAGCCCTCAAAACCCTCTCCCCTCTAACTGCTGTCAGTCTACTCTCTTTATCTATGAATCTGTTTGTAGTTTAATTCATTAGATTTCACATATAAGTGAAATCATATGGTACCTGTCTTTCTCTGACTATTATCGCATTTAGCATAATACTCTCCAGGTCCATCCATGCTGTTGCAAAGGTAAGATTTCCTTCTATTTTATTGGAGTACTATTCCATCGTGTAAATGTACCATGGCATTTTTATCTACTCATCTACTAATGGGTACTTGGGCTGCCTCCAAATCTTGGCTATTGTAAATAATGCTGCAGTGAACATAGGGGTGCATATGTTCTTTCAAATCAATGTTTGGGGTTTCTTTGGGCATGTTCCCAGAAGTAGAATTGCTGGGTCATAAGGCAGTTGCATTTTTAATTTTATTGAGGAAACTCCATACCGCTTTCCACAGTGGTGACACCAATCTGTATTCCTACCAACAGTGCACAAGGGTTACCTTTTCTCCACATCCTCCCCAACACTTGTTTGTTCATTTATTGATGATGGCCATTCTGACAGGTGTGAGGTGATATCTCACTGTGGTTTTCATTTGCATTTCTCTAATGATTAGAGATGTTGAGCATCTTTTCATATGTCTATCAGCCATCTGTGTGTCCTCTTTAAAAAAGTGTCTATTCAGGGCCTTTGTCTATTTTTTAATTGGATTATTTATTTATTTATTTTTTGGTGTTGAGTTTTATAAGTTCTTTATAAACTTTTGATATTAACCCTCTATTGGATGTATCATTGGTGAATATGTTCTCCTGTTCAGTGGGCTCTTTTCATTTTGTCGATGGTTTTTTTTTCCTGTGAGAAAACTTTTTAGTTTGATGTAGTCTTATTTTTTAAAATTTTATTTTAATTGTCCTTGTACAGTTTTCTGTCTTTTACTCCCATCCCAGCCCACTGCCCCAGCCCTCCCCACCTCCCTCCCATTTCTACCCCGCCCCTAGTTTTTGTCCATGTGTCCTTTATACTTGTTGCTCTAAACCCTTCCCCTTTTGCCCTGAAACTCCCTCCCCTCTCCCCTCTGGTGACTGTCAGCCTGTTCTCAATTTCAGTATCTTTGGTTATATTGTGCTCATTTGTTTGTTTCGTTGATTAGGTTCCTGTTAAAGGTGATATAGTCTTATTTTTAATTTTTTTTCTATTGTCTCTCTTACTTGAGGAGAAATATCAGAAAAAATATTGCTGTGAGAAATGTCCAAGATTTTACTGCCAGTGTTTTCTTCTAGGATATTTATGTTTTTAAGTCTAGCATTTGAGTCTTTAATCCATTTTGAGTTTATTTTGTCTATGGTGGTCTAGTTTTATTTTTTTGCATGTATCTGTCTTATTTGCCCAACACCATTTATTGAATAGATTATCTTAACCCCATTGTGTGTTTCTGCCTCCTTTGTCAAATGTTGATTGACTCTAAAGGTGTGGGTGTATTTTTATGTCTGTTTCATGCTGGTACCATGCTATTTTGATTACTATGGCCTTGTAAAATTGTCTGATGCCATGTAGCATGATTGCTTCAATTTTTTTTCTTTCTTAAGATTTCTGTGGCTATTCAGTCCCCATTTTAAAGTCTATTTTGTCTGATACAAATAGTGCTACTCCAGCTTTCTTTTAGGTTTTCCTTTGCACCCCTTCACTTCAGTCTATTTGTGTCCTTACATCTGAAGGGAGTCTTTTGTTTGCAACATATAAATGGTCTTGTTTTTATTTTTTATCCATTCATTTACTCTATCTCTTTTGATTGGAGAATTCAGCCCACTTACATTTAAGGTAATTATTGATAGGAATGTGCATTTTGCATTTTATTAATTGTTTTCTGGATGTTTTTTGTAGTTCCTCTCCATTCCTTCCTTCTCTTGCTTTTTTCCTCTGCACTTTGATGACTTTCTCTTGTAGTGTGCGTATTCCTTTCTCTTTATTTTTTGTGTATTTACTATAGGTTATGCTTTATGATTATTATGAGGCTTATACATAACAATTTATATTCATAAGAGCCTGTTTTAAGTTGATAACAACTTAAGTTTGATCCCAGTGTAAAGTTCAACATCTACTAACTCCCCACGTTTTCTATTTTTCACATCACATTTTACATATTATTATCTTGTATATCCCTTAACCATTCTGTAATCATAGTTATTTTTACTATTTTTGTCTTTTAACCTTTATATGAGCTTTATAAGTGATTAATTTACTTCCTTTACTATGTAGTTACCCTTACAGTGAAATTCTAAAAGATACTAACAAAAAGTTGCTATTGTTTTGTAATAGTTGGATGATTGAGAAGCTTTTTAGGTCTCTCAGAGTATAGCAAGATACGTATATAAGACAGTAAAAAGATAAGAGTAGATGGATTATGGCTAGAAAGACCAAAAGGAATTATAGATATTGAGGAACTAAAAGCTAAGATGAAGGACAAGTTGA
The DNA here is from genome assembly GCA_004027475.1 of Anoura caudifer. Lineage (NCBI taxonomy): Eukaryota > Metazoa > Chordata > Mammalia > Chiroptera > Phyllostomidae > Anoura > Anoura caudifer. Next base: position 73,854 of record PVKU01007299.1, read on the forward strand.
AGGAAGTGGAACACAGAGATTTAAGATGTAGAAAAGATGTAGCTTTAGAGAAAAAGAGAAATCAGGTGACAGGAATTGCATCAAGCTAGAAAAGGAAAGAGTAGATATTGAATGTGAGTGGAAAGAAAAGAACCTCAGGCTGATATTAAGATCATATTGGCCACTATGACAAATACAGAGATGTGGCGATGCAGCCGTGTGCGTGTGGGTGAGGAGTTAGTTCAGAAGTTGTGGCATTGCGGAGAAGTGAGCAGTAACAAGTTACAGAAGAAGGAATTAGGGAATGTAGCCACCCATGTGTTCCTGACTGAAAGCTAGTTTTGCTCTCTCTGGAGAGTTTATTCCCTGTGTATGAGTGAGCAGCTTCATGAAAAAGACCGGATCATGTAGCTTTTAAGAGGGAAATGAACAACCAGACCAGCCAAGCCAGAGCTGGAACCAGTTGAGTCAGATAACCTCATGTTCATAAGGATGATGTTTAAAAATGCAAAATTATATTACCAGTGTAATATGAGTAACAGTAAAAACGTCAAGGTCAAGAAAAGCCTTTGTTAGGTCAGCTCAGTTTAAAGCAGATTAAGTAGAACAGAGAATGCAAATTTTAAAAGGCTGAGGTAGATGTTGAAAATAATGGAGAATGAGAATAATGCATGCAAGAACTAGTTACAGGTCAAAAGGTAATGATGGAAAATATGAAAGAAGTTAAAAATAAAGATAGCATAAAAGTCAGTGATTTTGAGGGACCTGAGTTTACGAGAATGCTTGGAGAGAGCAGATTAATTAAAAGGCAATGGGGAAACTGTCCAAGGAGTGGGAACTCAGCAGTAGTAAAAAAGGAACAAAGGGTTAAAAACAACATAACTGAAATAAAGAGATGTGAAGATGGCTTGAATGGATATATGGAATTTTATTGATTTTCCAAAACCAAAATGTTGGAAAAACAGTAGTTTGTGGAGCCATGATGGTATAATGTAGACATATGTAAATAAAGTCGGACTTCAGGAAGAGGGAGAGTATCAGACTGAATAAGGGAAAGGGATTCTGAGTTGCTAAATCCTTTAATGCTTGGGATTACATTGTAAGAGTGTAAATATGAAATAAGAGTCTGAATGGGTTCCTTCTAGGAACTCATTGAGGAGAGGCATGGCAACATATATTGAACACTGTATATAACTGGCAGTGTGGAACAGTAATTTTCCACTGGTGTGTTGCAAAAATCTTCAAAACATGCAATACCTGACCATTTAGTCAGGGGCACTGACCTCTTTTCCCATAGATTGTGAAGTAAAAAAGGACAACAGCTAACACAACAATAGCCATGCAGTGTGAATAACTAAAAATTATATGATTTTTTGTCAGATTGGCAAAAAATAGAACTTTCCGTGTACCACAGGATTTTAGTAATCAGTTTAAGTGTGCCACGAGATGAAAAAGGTTGAAAATTGCTGGTGCAGAGGTAAGCAACTGTCTGTGCTTATTTTCTTACAATGACACAGACAGCTGTTACCATTTTATAATTATATTCTTTATGGGGTGACTCCTCCTATTGGTTTTTCACGAAAAATTGTTTTCACTCTTAGAAGAGAACCCACTGTGTTCTTTTGATCTTTCTACAAGTCACCTCTTTGGCTTTCTCTAGGCCAGGGTACTGTATTTCCTTTCTTGAAAGGCCAAACACCACTGCTGAGTTCCATATGATCCTGCTGTCCAAACGGCGTGCACTTGGTAGGCACAAACCAATGTACAGCAATGGTTGCTGTAAGCTTTGCCTCCGGAGTGGCCGTGGAGCTGCGCTCCAGGGGCTTGGCCCAGCCCAGGTGTCACTGTTTTCAGGGTTCCTGTGGGGTTGTTTGGCTCCTGCATGCTGATGACCGCGCAGATTGGTTTCTGCCTTTGCGCAGTTCAGTCATTCCAAAACCAAGGTTCAGCTTCCTCCTTGTTTTACTATAATCATCTTTTGCACAGACAGTTTATTTTGGTGCCCTCAGACTTTCAATTTTTGTTGTTATTCTTTTTATGGTAGTGTGGTAGTTCTGCTTTTCCTACCGTGACATCCTTTTTGGTCCTTCTTGTGGTTGGTGTTACAAGAAACAAATAATGCTTCTTGTAAGTGCCTTGTCTGATCTACATAAAACTATAAAAATACTTTAAAAAGGGAATTTCTTAAGTTCCTATACCATAGTGTCGTGCAGAGAATTTCCTTAAAATGAAACTGTGTATCCTTTTGGGCCTTTTGTCCTCCACATGCTGCTCCAGTCTTGGCTTTTTACATTCTGCTTCCTTCCTGTTCTTTCTTCTCTTTATTCCTGTATTTCTGCACCACAGTCAGTGCCCACAATCTAGAACACTGTCAGTACTTTGTTTCATTGGTCCCATGGAGCAACTTTTGTTTTTCTGTTTGAGATATTTTATTTTATTTTATTTTATTTTATTTTATTTTATTTTATTTTATTTATTTCATTTTATTTCATTTTATTCTATTCTACTCTACTGTACTCTATTCTATTCTATTCCATTTCATTTCAAATTTAATTCTCCCTGAGCTTTATTGAGATGTAATTGACACATACCACTGAGTAAGTTTAAGGTGTATGATGTGTTGAGTTTATACATTTATGTATTGCAAAGTGACTAGCACCGTAACATTAGCTACCAACTCCACCCAGTTGCATAATTACCATTTCTCACTGGTGACGAGAACATATGAAATGGCCTCTCTTGGCAACATTCAGTTGCACAGTACATTATTGTTAGCCACAATCACTAGGCTATACATAACATCCCCAGAATTTTTAAATATTATAACTGGAAGCTTGGACCCTTTGGCTAATATCACCCCATTTCTTCCACCTCCCAAACCCTGGTAACCACCACTCTGCCCTCTGTTTCTCTGAGTTTGACATTTTTAGATTTCACATATAAGTTGTATTATGCAGTATTTTTCTTTCTCTGTACGATTTATTGCACTTAACACAATGCCCTCGAGGTTCCTCCTCAAGGAAGTTGTTAGAAACAGCAGAATTTTCCTTCTTGCTCATGGCTAAGATTCCAATATGCGCGCGCGTGCACACACACACACACACACACACACAAACACTGTATGGCAAAAGTAGGATTACAGTTGTGAGTATACTGAACACAGAGTTAGTAAAGCTGTTGTAATAATCATAACCTGCATGTCTTTTTCCATCTATATCTGTATCTATATCTATATCTAATCTCTTATCTTTATCCATTCATCCATTGATGGGCAGTTAGATTATTTCATATCCATATTTCATATTGGCTATTGTGAATAATGCTGCTATGAATATGTGATATCCCCTGTTTTGATACCTACTGTACTAGAATTAAAGAAGTATACAGAGAAGTATTATATGCTTTACAGGATGAGAAGAAGCATTTAGATAGCAAGCCATTAGAAAGCAAAAATACCTCCTGCTCATAAGGCAAGAAAGAATGGATCATTTAAATTGGCTACATAAAAGTCTATTTCCCTTGTCAGATTAGGGAAGCTCTCCTTCATTATGTTTTCAAATAAAGTTTCAATTTCTTGCTCTTCCTCTTCTCCTTCTGATACTTCTATGATTTGGATGTTGGGACATTTAAAGTTGTCCTGGAGGTTCCTAAGCCTCTCCTCATTTTTTTGAATTCTTGTTTCTTCATTTTGTTCTGGTTCAATGTTTATTTCTTCCTTCTGCTACAAACCATTGATTTGAATCCTGATTTCCTTCCCTTCACTGTTGGTTCCCTGTACATTTTTCTTTATTTCACTTTTCATAGCCTTTCCTTTTTCCTCTATTTTGTGACCATACTCAACCATTTTTGTGAGCATCCTGGTTATCAGTGTTTTGAACTCTGCATCTAATATGTTGGCTATCTCTTCATCACTTAGTATTTTTTCTGGAGCTTTGATCTGTTCTTTCAATTGGAACCTAAAAAAAAAAAAACACCAAAAACAAACTAAGCAAACTGCTAGAACAAGAACAGATTCATAGAAATGGAGATCACATGGAAGGTTATCAGCAGGAAGAGCAAGGAGGGACAATAGGGGAAAAGGTACGGGGAATAAGTATAAATGGTAGTTACAAAATATATAGGGGGAAGTTAAGAATAATGTGGGAAATGGAGAAGCCAAAGAACTTACATGTATGACCCATGCACATGAACTAAGTTGCAGGAATTATGGTGGGAGGGGGGTACAGGACAGAGGGGAACAAAGGGGAGAAAAGTATGGGACAACTGTAATAGCATAATCAATGAAATATATTAAAATTAAAAAAATAAATTGGATACATGAAATTATTTTTAAAATACAGGCTTGCAAATTCTTCACAAGTATTTCCCTATGTCACTAAATGGTCTTTGAAAATGTAATTTTAATGTCTGCATAATTGTTCCTTGTTTGAATGTACCATAACTTAATGAATTACTCCTTATTGTTAGGCATTTAGTTTTCTAATGTTTTTGATATTATAAATCATGCTGTGATTAATATCCTCATCATATTAATCTTTCCCTGCTACACAGATTCTTTTCCTAGGATGAATTCCAAGAAGTTTAATTACTAGGTTTCAGGGTAGTAACTATTTTATGGTTATTAGTGCATATTATAAAATTGTTTTTCACAGTGTGTGATGTACTCATCTTAGTGAATTCTAAAATTATTACCATCAAAAAAAAATCTTTGCCAAGCTAATAGTATTTGGATCATAGTAGCCCCTCAACAAATGTTTGTTGCATGAATTAATGAATTATAGATTAAATCAGATCTCATTTTAAGTCACGTATTTTGGATTACTAATAAAGAAAACTGTCTTTTAATATGTTATTTCTTCTGTGAATTACTTAAAAATGTGTTTATCTATACTGTTGGGGTTCATTTTTTTCCTAGTGAATTTTAATTAAGGTTAGCAAACCTTAGTCATCATCATTATATCTGCTTCTCCCTGATTCATTTGCTTTTTAAATATTTTAATGCTAGTTTTCTTTCATAACCTTGAGATCTGTTAAACACATAAATTGTCTTCTAATGTGTGATGAATTCAGGTTTTGTAGTTAATTATGTAATTTTTTCATGTTATCATTCAGAAAGAATTAAAAGGTAAGTTCTGATGCTAACTCACCTCTAAAGACAAATCCCACACCCAGGAGCAGCGGCACCCTGTGAGGGTGGGTTTGGAGGCGCTCCATGGGTGTGGTGTAGAGCATGGGTCACAGAGAGACCATCAGTGGAAGAGACCAGAACTTAAATTAAGCCACCTTCAGGGCCAGTCAGGGCATGTGAACGAGTGATTTGGGGCAGGTGTGGCTGAGGCGATCTGGTGATAGTCTTCCAAAGCACCACCGTTGCTTACCTCTGCTGACTTTCCAAATGGGATTGCAGGCCCTGGACTTCCACTTTTTCTACTACTTCAAAAGAAGCCTGAATTTTGAAGTTTTTGAAACATGTGCAATCTCCTAATTTTTAAAAGTTAGTAACTCATTCAAAGTAAAACAAAACAAGCCACTGAGTAGTCCAAACAAAACTCACCAGCAAGTGGGATGCAGCCCAGGAGCCAGAGTTTGCCACTTGTGGACTGGAGGATCCAAATTTCTCATTTATTTATCACTCAATTGAATGGATTTTTGAGTGCTTGCTATGTCTCATACACTGTGTTGGATACCAGAAATATGCACTAAAGAAGGCCAGCAAGAGACCAGCACTCAGGGAATTTACATTCTGCCTGGAAGTCATGAAGAGTAGACAAACCAGAGATAGCAGATAGTGAACCCAGCTATGCAGCAAGTAAGAATAAGATGTGAGGAAATGCAGTAATGAGGTGCTATTGTAGATTGCGTGATTGGGGGCTTTTCCGAAAAGGTGAAGTTGAAGCTATCTCTAAGCCAGCGGAACAACCAGCAGTATGAGATAGGAAGTTAAGGAGGGAGCATCCTGGGGAGTAGCTGGAAAGCAGCAATGAGCTTGACATGTTTGGAGGAACATAAGACCTGTGTAGCTGGACCCTTAACTAGCTACTAGCACTTGAATATTATATTAAATACATGGAATGCACCTGAGACTTATTTATTATAAGATAGTCATTCAAGAACATTTATTAAGCGCCTCATGTAAAGCATTGTTTCAGTTGTCAAGTTGGAAAGATGAGTAAAGATGTCCTCAAGAAACTCACAGTTAAGCGTGTGTGTAGGGGGAGAGGGAGACAAATCGTTATAATTTAATGTGCTTTAGTTAAAATTGGAGGAGTGCACAAAATATGCTTCCCTTAGGAGTCAGGAGAGGACTCATGGAAGAGGTGGTGCTTGAACTGAATCATGAAGGACAGAGAGATAGGGAGAACATTCTAGGCAGAGGCAGCAGCTTCTACAAAAATAAATCATAGATATTTCAGAGAAAGGAACTTCTTTTGAGTATATAGGTGGACACATTTTTATATCTACTGATGTCTGTATATAAAATGAATTACAGTAACTTGAATTTAGTCCAAATCTTTCATAATGACCCTGATTGTGACATTTAACAAATGTTGCATGAATAAAAAATGAATGAATGAATGAATGATTAGGACAGGACATACTCTAAAACTGTAGCATTTTATAATTTATGTTATAACAAAAAACTGAGTAAACAATATTTTCCTGTTATCATCATCATTATCATGATCAAAGTTAATGATATTTTTCCCATTGGGGTATAAATTCCTTGGCTCAGACAATTTTTTCCCTGTTCCTGTGCCAAGCACATACTTAGTATATAGTAGATACTCAGGAAGTGTATGAGGGAATAATTTCTTGCAAAAACTCATGTATACTGATAATTTTTTTTATGTAATACAGGTGCTATGTAAGATTAATAGCATCCTACAACACTGATGTTAGCATCCTAGCAGTCAAGCATATTGTTCAACTGTGCGCACTTCTTTCACATTTTGTAGATCGCTCTTTGCCAGTTATGTCAGCAAACCACAGAGATAGGTGCCTGTGATATCTTTCCCCATGCCAGCCACTTTTAGTACTTTGTTTATGATGTGGCCACTCCTCTGAATTAATAAAATATCTGCTCCTCTTCTTAGCACTCATTTTAATATTATCTTAGTTGTTCTGAGATCCATATTGAGACTTACTTACTCCTTTTCCGAGGTGAATCAGCAATGATCTGATCTTGGCTTGGAGTTTGGATGTTATCTTCACCCAAACTGCATATGTACTTTCACACTAGCTTATGCTCCATATCATCATAGAATTGTTCTTTATTTCATGTGTGTTCATCTTGGCTGCTTAATTAGTAGTAGATTCACAACATTTAGGCCCCCATGAGAGCTTATTTTTTTTTAAAGGAAACTTACAACAAAGAAAAATATCATAGGAAAAATGCTTGGGTACAATAGTTTAACACCTCTAGTAGTTTAACTCCTCTAGTAGGCACTGATGTGTCTTTCACCAAGCAGCAAGGAATCTTTGGATTACTGCCATCTATATGATCTATCAAAACTGCAGTTACCAGGAGCAATGAAAATGCAGCCTAAGAAATGAATTGAAATTGGACTCTACAGTTGTTAGTTTGGTGTAAGGATCATGATGCAAAGTTTGGTGGAAGCAATTATTTTTCTGCCTAACATTTTATGTTTGGTAGAGTTATATTTATTTCTGAGTGATATAATTATTAGAACATCAATCTGAATTCTAGCAACATAAGAAGACCTTGGCCATGCCTCTGGCTCCTTATGTCTGCTCTGACTTGACTGTATCCACTAAATTCAAAGTCCATTAGGAGAGTTAGAGATATTAGGCAGGGCTGCTTCTATGTATACTTTTTTCTAGGCAGGAAAGTACGTCACATGTCATAGCATATTTTAGATCCTTGGGGTGTTATCCTGTCCCTGATGAAAGCCTTTCAGGAGAGAATATGGTAGGACCAGCCATCGTGTTGCAAGGACTGGGATCCTTTGTGTCATGCTGAAAGAATTTGCTAGATATCCTGATAGTCCTCATTAATTTATTTTTTCCTCAAAAATTTCATCTCAGAGCTGCACTTGCTTAAGCTGCGTTCATTTTGAGGGATGCGTATACATTGCTTTAAATAGCTAAATTTTAATTTATGCTAAACTCATATGAAATGTGTTTATTACTCAGACTACTGAAAATGTTTTCCTTTGAGACTTAACGCTACTTAACCTCTCTGCAGCTTCGATTTTCATATCTAATACATAGTAATCAGTATTGCCTCATTTCCTTTAGAAACAGGATGAGTTTGTAATTGGTATACATAACTTCATCTTTAATATCTTGAAGGGTTTTAACTAACTTACAATTACTCCATCTTTATTGCTGCTTGTAATGCAGAAAGTGGAAAACACAGCTGGGTTTTGAAGCTCACGGAGGCACATGTAGCTCAGTAATCTGTTGGCCAGAATTCTGTACAAACAGCTTGGCTGTTGTTTACCCCTGCACCCTGCATTTTCTCCATCAGCTGATTATGTCACTCAACTTCTCTGACTTTGGCTTTCTCATCTAGGAAAATATTATGGGAATTCATGAGCTATGTTTGCAGAGCAAACTTGCAGAAACTTATATGGATACCAGAGGGTAATTGGACCATGGTGACTGTTTTACTGGATTAGACTCCGTTTTAGATAATGTGACAGAGTAACTAATGAGCTACTGGATAGTTATGTATTTATACCTTATCTACTTATCAAAGGAATTTGATGTTGAATAAGAAATGCACTTGTATAATTAGACTGCTAGAACATAAAATCAAAATCCTTGAGAAGGAAAAGGAATCTGAGAATGCTACAGGGCTTGGTTAGTATTCTTACTCTTTATCGGTGGTAGCTCTGAGTTTCATGGTAACCAAGAGTGACGAGTAATGGGCAATACAATTAACATCTACACTATTTATAATGACCAACTTTTTGCTGGTATGTATTCTAAAATGAATTATACAAGGGCATAGAGCAACACAGGGAACAATGTTTTCTGAACAGTTCTGCAGAACACACCAGATAAAAAATGCACATAGCTCTTTGTAGTCCTTGAGGATAAAAAAATGATCAAAATGTCTGAGTTATAATCAGTATGTATATAAATAAACATGAACAATACAACCATCAAAATATAATTTTACTTCATTTAGGGACTTAGGTAATGTATAAACTTTTCAATATTTGAACTTAGTTGATAACAAACATTTTAAAATATCAAGAGATTATTTTATTAGATTGTAGAAAATATACGTCTCCTAATTACCCAGTTAAATGAAAAACCTGTTACTAATCTTTGCTACAGATATTCAGAAATATAAGCAACTAAAGGTACTTTGACTGAAAACTTAACAAAAAAGCAAGTTTCTTTCCTAAAAAAAAGGAAAAAAAGAAAACCAGGATTAGCTATTTTCCCCCATCCCCAAAGATGTTTTGCTATGTTGCTATCACAAAGCAGTTTGAGGTAATAAAATATGTGATTATTAACTAATAAAATACATGATTATTAACTAATTTTGCTTTGAGCATTAATTATTCTGTGTTTCTTGGTAGCCAAGTCAACAAAAAATAGGACAGGTGCATGATTCATATGTGATGCAGAAGCAAAACAAAGCAAAAACAAAAAAAAACTGATACCAATTATTAGTGAAGTACAAAATTTCTATTCTAAGAGGAAGTTATTGAAGAACCCTTATGTAGAAAAATTAATTATTGGTGGTGTTATGGAAGTGTAGATAAGCAGGCCTTCTTCACTAATACAATTTAGTAATTAAAAAATGCCTATCATGCACTGAACAATCACAACAAACAACAACTGAATCCTGTTGCCACATATTCTCTGGAGTAAGAAAAGGTAAACACATTTTCAATTAAAATCTTAACATACTAGGTGGGTTGGCAATTTTCTACACAAACATTTCTGCACATGCATCCACCATCTGCACAGAATCTGGTGCATATAAGTGCTCCATAAACATTAAGCCTCATCACAATTACTTCCATGACCTTCCTCGTCTTAATTAATTCTTTATTTGATGCATGTTTATTGACCACCCACGATGACCAGGCGGTGTTCTCAATGGTGGGGTGAAGTGGTGAGCAGACAGACAGAAATCCCTCTCCTCAATGAGCATACATTCCCGTGGGGATGTCTCCCTCCTTGCAACCACGTTGCGCATTTCTTTCAGGAGCAGGTGTTCTACAGACGTCAGTTTTGCAATGGAGGGGGATTGCATGGGGCATAAAAATGAGATATAGTCTTTACCCTCATGGAATGTACTGTTTATTACATGGAGACATAAAAACAATTGCAGTGTGGCAAGTCCTGTGGCAGATGTGTGTCTGGGGTCCTGTGGGATCTCCGTTGGGAGCGTACATGGAAAGGTGAGCATGTGGCAGAGGCAGGCAGGGAGAGAGACATTGTTTTCCCTCTGTACTCCATCATTTGATTATTTGCTCAGCATTTAAGCAGGCAAATTTGCTTCTCCCAGACCCCCTAGCCCACTGGTCCATAACTCTGTTTCCTTTCATAGCAAAACTGATCAAAATATTATATGCAATTGCTATCACAATTCCTCTCTTTCTATTCTCTCTTAAATCTATCCCTGCCTCTCTGCCAGGATATCATCCTTACTATGACACCAAAACAGCTCATGGTGAGGTCACCAGTGACCACCGCTTTGCTAAATCTAATGATTTATTCTCATTCCTCATCTTATTTCATCTGTCACTAACCTTTCACAGAGTTGGCCATTCTCTTCTTGAAATAATTTCTTGATTTCACTTTCCTGCAGCATAATTTCCTGGTCTTTGTGCTTTGTTTCCAGCACCTCCTTCTCAGTTTTCTTCACTGGTTCCTAGACCTTCTCTGGTTCCCCTAGAAGTGTTCTGATCCATGTGTTCTAGGACTATTTCCATGGGTCTCTTCTCTTCTCAGTTGACATTCACTCCCTAGATGATCTCATTCAGTCACATGACTTTAAACACCAGCTGTACCATGATCAATCCCAAATTTATATCCTTAGCGTGGGCCTCTATTCTGAACACCAGACTGGTACATCCAACTGCTTGTTCAAGATCTGCATTTGAATGTCGTTTTAGGCATCTCACACTTTATCCTTAATGGAACTCTTGATTCTCCTAGTCTTTCCAACTTAGATGCAAACCCAGACCCTCTGACTCTGACACCTGAGCTCATCGTTACTCCAAGTTGCCGAGTTAATCTTTCCCTGTGTGTTCTCATCACACACTGTGTTACTCTGGTCCTGAAACGTCTATCACTGAAGTACTGTGGCCTATTTGCTTGCTTCCTCCACTAGACTCCAAATTCAGTAAAGGCAGGAGTAATGTTTTATTTGCGGATGTGTTCCCTAGTGTATACAGCTATGTTTGCTAAAGTAAATGCTTTTGATTGATTGGTGAGTAAATGAGTGACTATTACAGTTACAAGTGCTACGGATAACTAGAAAGGAAATAGATTAATATTGGCTGGCATTACTGTAAAGAGCTTTGTGAAGGTACCAACATTTTAGATGAATCTTACATATTGGTAAGATGTAGATAAGCAGCAAAAAGGCAGGAAGGCCTCACCATCACAGGGAAGGAATGAGCAGGGGAGGAGGTAATATTCACCATGATGTGTGTGTGGAGGTTGGGCGTTATGCGGCTTTGCATCGGGGATGGAGAAAGCAGTGGGGTGCAGACGTGGGAGGTTGCAATGGAGGGTGCATCTCACCAAATGCCAGAGGGCTTTCAGTACCAAAGAAATTAAAAAATAGTTCAGTTGAAATATTTGTTGAAATGTGACAGAGCATAAATTTCTGCTAAACTGTTCCTTAGGGGACTTAGTTCTTATTTATGTTGCCATAAAAATTAATGAGACGTTAATGATTTTGTAGAATGCTAAACACAATAACACAGAAACAAATGGCACCAACATCTGCTTTACAAGATAACCCCCAACTCAAAAGCATTATTGCAAGTCCTAAAAAGATCTTTTAATGATTGTGCTCATATTCATGCACTAATTTATACCCTGGCATTATCAAGCAAGTATTTAAAGATAAATCAATTAAAAACAAACCCATGAGGAACTATAATTAGTACACATATAAACCAATATGAAAACACTTATGTTGAAGCTCTAAGTAATATTCCGGATGTATATGTTTGTGAGTGAATGTGTGCTTCCAGGTATCTGACCCTGTTTATGGATTTACTTGTTTTTCCAGCTCAAATATAAATGAAGAAAAGTTAACACTTTCTTCTGAAGACACATGGTAGAATATGATATAGGATAAGATGGCTGGACAAAGAAATCCAACTAATAACCTTAGTCAGTGGATCCAGGGGAGGAATACAAAGGTGGTGTATGAAAGTAACTTGTTTCTGATGTAACAGCTGAGAGACTCCTGGAGGTGCGTACATCTTACAAGCAGCACAAGGAGCTTGCTCAGCTTTTGTTTTGTGGCTGTCGGTATATTTTGAGTTTCAGAATTACTTAGAGCAGAGGCACCGGAAAGTAACAGACCATTGTTAACAAAATAATGCTGGAAAATAAACTGTTGAACTAAAAGGTCAAGCTTCAGAAAAGGAAATAGTTATCCTTGGCCAGGCCGAAGAAGTCCTCCTTCTACATCACAACCAAGTAATTATGTGAAATTGTATAGTAGGGGAAAGTTCTGGAAAGTCCCTTGCAGGACTTACATTATCAATGGAATAATATTTATTTGGGGGATATAACATTGATTGGCTCAAAAGATATCTTATAGAAGTTTATGTATGTATATCATCTATGTATTATCTAGCTAGCTAGCTAGCTAGCTACCACTTTGTCACTTATTTGTGACCTGAAAACAATTTGTAAGTTCGTGTTACTTTTTTATAAGGGGTTTGCAAACTTTTTACAAAAGGCCACATAGTAAATATTTTAGGCTTTTCTGGTTATATTGTCTTTGTGTCAAATATTTAATTTATTATTCTAGTGCAACCCCCACCCCCTGGACAATATCTAAACAAATGAGCATGGCTGTATTAGAATGAAACTTTACTTAAAAAATAAAAAACAAAGAGAAACAGGTGGCGGGCCGGATTTGATCCACCAGGTGCCATAGCTTACCAAACCATGTTTTCGATGGCTTTTACAATCTTTACAGTCATACTTTCCCACATTTGAAATGTCTTTATGAGTAAGAATTGATGTCATTTATTTTAAGATATTTTTCATGTTTCTATTCATGGTGCTCAGTTTGCTTTGTTTATAAGTGTAACACACACACAGACATACATGTAGAGTTTCTGCCTGCTTAAAGAGAACACATTAGAAGTTCTTTCTGTCCATTGCTGCATTTATGTGACTTTACTACTCTGTGAAAAGTGGAAGCCTGAACAAAAATGAGAATTGAGTAACCAACTGACAGGGCAGGCACATGCTCATTTTTAGACTTGAGAGTATGAATGAATCAAATAAAAAACAGGAGTACTAATAAATCAAGTAGAACAGGAGAACATGAAGGCAGAAGTAATTGGATGAGACAGATGTAAGGATCTAGGTCAGAAGGCAAACTAAAGAAACAGCTGGGGGGAAATAGTGTCCTTACATCTGATACACAGCTTCAGAAACCCTGCGTGTCAAAGCTGAGGTCAAACAGAGTTCTCAAACTGTAGTGTGCATCTAATTCCTGGACCTCATCCCCAGAGACTCTGATTGAATAAGTCTGGGGCAGAGCCCCTAACTGCTTTTTACCATCCAGTCTGGATATTTTTATTCAAGTTCTTCATCGGCCACAGTTTCAAAAAAAGCTGCTTCCTACTTTTGCCCTCCTTAACTTCCTTCTCTAATTGTCTGACAGTCTGATCACCTGACCTTCATATAGCCTCTTCTCATTTCATTCCCTTCCTTCTCCTTTTGTGCTTCCCATTTTCCTCCTATCAAGGTAATCTGATTATTACCTTATTTTCATATCTTGAACCCCCACTTCTCAGAAATTAAAGGAATTAATCCCTGCTATTTATCAACAGAAAAATCTCTTTTAAAAAATAGCTCATACTAAAACTAATGATTAAAAACCATAACCTTCTCCTCCCTGTACTTGTATTCATTGGCTCCATGAAGCATTATGAGGATCTGGAGCCTGTGTTGCTTTATATATAAAGTTTCTAATAACCAAACAAGAAAAGGGGGCCAGAATATCTGGGCACAAGGAAGGAGAGGGAGGGTCAGAGATGAGGTTGAGGAGGTAGGCAGGGTCAGATCAAGGGGGCATGTAGTTCTTGCTAAGAATTTTGGCTTTTATCCAGGAGTGATTAGAAGCCCTTACCACTGTCCTTTCCTAAAGGCCAAGAGCTTCATCTAGCTGAGGTAATGGATGGGAATGGCAGGAGGAAAATGGGGGTGATGTGAGAGTCTCGGGTAACTCCTAGGTATGGAGATGGTGGGTGGGTAGATGATGCTGCATTTCACAAGACTGAAGATAGAGAAGGCATGGAGGTGGAATGAGGAGAGAAGCTTGGTTCTAGACCTTTGCTGTTTGAGGAACTTATAGGACCTTGGGTTGGAGGTGCACAACATGCAGTTTATTATATATTATATATGTTATATATATCATATAAAAATATTATATATAATTATATGATATATCATATATAATGATTATATAATATATAATTATATAATAATGTATAATTATGATATATAATTATATATAACATATATAATCATAATATTTAATGTCATATGTCACATATAATGTATTGCATACAATATATTACATAACATATTGTACATATAATATGCATGACATGCAACACATAATATATAATATATTATGCAATATAACACACATATATAATATACATAATATTAGGTATAACACATAATATATAATATATCATATATAATAATTGTATCATATATAATTATATGTATAACATATATAAGTATATTATATATATATACTTAATTCTGAGGAAAGAGAGCTAGTCTTGGAACATTGCTGTATAGAGGTGAGAATATCTCAATGCTATTAGAAATTGTGGGTATAGATAAGGTTACCCAGGGAAAGAACTGGAATGAAAAGAGTGAAAGATCAAGAGTGGAACCCTTAGTAATACCACCTTTAACCCCGCAGAGGTCACGGTAAAAAAAAAATTACAGTGTAGGTAGTGTGTATCCAAGAGATACATTCATTACTAGTATGTGCTAAAATGCCACCCCCCCCCGCAAATTTGCATATATTATAGTTATATAATAAAACGCATGATATTTATTTATTTTCAGTTACAATACATAGAAGTTATTAAGCAAAGAAATATAAAAACATAAAGAATACATTTTTCTTTGCAAATAATGGAAACATGGATATTGCTAAAAAATACAACCCAAAAATGTCTTTAACATTAGTTAATCAGAATCTTCAGTAGTTGGCTTTGCAAAATGTTTGTAACAGTCATCACAAAAAATATTGTTATTTTCAAGGCATAAATACTTTTCACAACACTTGCAAAAATATTTTAATATGTGACTTGTTTTGGAAGCACAGTACCTAACACGTGTTATAACCAAACTGACAGCTTCAAGGAAGGGAGGAGGGAGAAAAACCTACAGAGACGGGTTGAGAATGAGAGGTCTGAGGGAATGGAACATGAAGGCGAGCTAGGAGATGTGTGAAGAAGAGTGAGACCAGTGGTCCCAAAGAACTGAATACAGAAGGGGCAGCATAAACCAGACCCCAGGATTTGGAATGTAGCCAGTTATCAATGGTCTTACCAAGAGCAATCCTCGATGGGACCCAAAATGGACAGTAATGAGCAGAGGAGGCTGTGGGATTACAGCCTGAAGAGGAGACACATTCCAAAGTGCACATCATAGTCAGAAGCAGTGATTCAAAGCAGCCAAAGTATCCTCTTCTGATCCTGATCTGAAGCAGAATGAAAGTGAAATACCAGTTCTAAAATCTAGAAGGGAGGGAGAATGTGCTGGTGGCATTACACCTCTCATTGTCCTGCTGTCCTGAGCAACTCT